>CAJDSM010014351.1:16180-31060 GCA_903981925.1 Ostrea lurida
AAAAAAAAGAAAATGAAATTTTTCGATACAAGATTTACTCATGAGAACACTACAGTTTTTGTCGTGTTGGATTCGGTTCCATTATTCTGGAGTTGGGTTTGGGTTCAGTGTGGTGGGTTGGTTTCGAGGTTCCAGTATTCTTATTTGTTTGGGTCATGTTTGGGTTGCGTTTCGGTCCAGATTCTTTGATTTGGATTGGGACTTCAGTGTTTTGTTTGCGTTTGGTTTAGGTTCAGTATTTCTTGATTTTGGATTTGGGTTCAGTGTTTTGTTGGTTGGATCGTTCCATTATTCGATTTGGGTTCGGGTTCAATGTTTGTGCTATTGAGTGTTTAGAGAAACAAATGGGCACTGATATCTATATTCACTTGAATTTTATTGTTAGATATTTACATTCACCTGAACCTTTTCTCTTTATTGGGTTTTTTTTAAATTGACTTTGCTTTCATCATAACAATAAAATTGGCTAGTATTTGTCGCAAACTATTTATCCTGTTTTTTTAGTACCACTGTTGTCCACATACCATTATATATGTATTTGCAATATAAGGTGGTTTTGGGCGAGGTAAAAAGCCAAATCTGAAGTCTATATCCGACTTATATAACGCATACTAATGTCATACTATTTTTCTTGCACACAACTAGCAACATTTAAAACGAATATATTGGTATACTGTATTTTCAACATCCAATATTCATGAAACAGCACAGACATATAATGCTGAAAATAAAAATAGACATTGAAAAGTGTAATTCTATTTATTCAGAATATTAAAATATAAGGTTATCAAAATTAATCGTAAAAAAAATGACGGGTCAACTTTCAGAAATATTTATGCAACAAATAAACACACTCTGGCTGAAAAAGTGAAAAACGTTTTCGTGTTGATATCTTCAAAAGGGCTGCACTATAATATGAAACTTAGACAGTGCAAATATCCATTTTGAGGTCAGCTCCTTTCGATTTTGGAAATTTCCGATTTCACTTTCGGAATAATGAACTTTTTCATGAAAAAGTGTGTTTTTCAGTTGTCGCACAATAACTGTAAAAACTTTCACCTAATCAGATTTGAAACTTTTAAGAAAGTTATATCTCCATAAGGCAAGCTCCCTTATTTGGAAAAAAATTCTGATTTTCCATTTTTAGACTTATTTAAAAAAAGGGAATTAACTCAAAGTTGTAGAAAACTTGAATGACAGTTTTGGAAGTGTTATAATTCTTATCCCCTTGCAATGGAAAATGTGGAGAGAATTAATTCAGCACTTGCTGCGATCCATGCCACTGTGTTTGTGTTCTGGTCATGAACTCTGTGAACAAGAAAAGAAGCAAGGGTATTCATCAGAGGATCATCAACCTTCCACAAATGTTGCCATGGAGAAATATGAAACCAAACTGATTATTTAAGAGTCATGACAAAGTCAGGTCACAATGATATTCCTTTTAAAGATTATCTTGCGAATGGGATATAGCAAGGGTCAGATCATCAGGGGATCACTAAACTCTACAATATTGTCAAGGTTCAAAATCAGAGTCAATATTAATTAATCCCAGAATATTTTTTTGAATGGATGGAAACATATTAATGGGTCAACCAGCAGGCCCTCTGTTGATGTTTTGCTACATCCACATTTTTTCTAGGTTTTTTTTATGTATTTTTTTGTGTAACTGAAAAAATTTGTTCGATTTTTCTTGATGTTCAATAGACAAATGCTTTTGGTTTTTGTTATGTCAAGTATTCTATATATGTTCTATGGTGTTGTCTGCCACCCATTCCCTCATCCATCATTCCAACTGAAATAGTTTGTCCGGCCTGAATTTTTTACCCTCCCCATAGATTTAAATATCATTTTTTCAAAATTGATGCCATGCCCCAAGGAAGTGTCATAACCGTGAGCCAGCTTATGTGGTCAAAGGTCAAGCGTCACAATGCACTTAACGGTTTTAACATTGCTACAGCAATAACTTTTTGATTGGAATAACATTTTCCACAGAATTGTTGCCGACCAAAAGAAATGCTGTGACCTTAAATCCAAGGTCACTGTCAAAGGGCAAATCATGACAATGCTCATATGGTTTAAAGTGTTTGGGCCATTAGGATGTACACTCAAGGGTCAAAAGTATTTCTCGCACTGCTATTTTCACTATATAATTCATTGAATAATACATTTTTAGAGCAGCCGATATCAATATTTCTACTGCCCTATAACTTAAAAATCTCACCAAATCAATGCACAATGGCCTAAATTTAAATCTGTTACTATCATTATTTCTCTCTGGTTACAGTTTTTTAAACTCACTGGGGATCATCATGTTTTATGAATTTTTATTTGAACTACTCTTATAAACAGATTTCCATAGTAATTAGCATTTAAAAAAATGTACACCCCATCATTCAAATCGACCCACAAAAAAAAGTATTAAAAATACCATTTAAAGTAACATTTGTCATAGATCTTGAGTGAATTCGCATATATTCCTGAAATTTTCACAATGATAAACATTAAAATATAAAAATTTTGTGAAGTTTTTTAAAAATTGAAAGTTGTAATAGATATATAGTGAAATTAGCGGTGCGGAAATACTTTTGACCCATTGAGTGTATCATGACCTTGAAACAAGGTATTGGTCAAAGGTCAAAGGTTACAAACCAGATGGTTTAAAGTACAAAGTGGGTTTTAACTTGTCCTGGGCCATAAATTTTCAACGTGAGTGCTTGACAATAGTATTGTCTTTTCTACATCTGCATCTGTCTTCTCAGAAATAATTATTGCTGGCGTTATAGTTGCTACATTGGCGTTACTTTTGTTAACCATTCATGTTAAAAAAGTTGCATGAGGAATGGAGTACCCTTATATATAGAGCACCAAATTCATATAAATGATATAATTAGTTAAGAGTGGGAGTTTTATTGATATATCGGTATATTGTGATAATTGTCCTACGATATGTATTCACGATACGGCGAACGGAAAAACCGGTAAATTTTCAAAACATATGTAAATTCCGGAACATAATATGTTTTATACAGAAAAGTTCTGAAAAATGTTTCAATGTTTAATACTCAACAGATTTGCATATCCATCATAGTCCATATTATTTTTTTCTTGGCACAAGTTTTTGTGAGCCATTTGATTATTATCTGATCTGAATTTTATTGTTATTTGTTTTCTAAATACAAATAAATTATTTAATATAGTACCAAAAATTGAACGTTTATGCTATCCACTCTTAAGGGAGTGCTGGAAAGTAAGAGAAAAATAAGAAAAAATGCTATGTCCTAGAATATTCATGATATTATCACGATAATTAATGAAAAAAATATATATACCATCGCGTACACAAAATTTTTGGCGATACCCATCCCTAATAATTATGTATGCGTACACACACATGCACACACGGAGGATAATTGGGGAAGAGGGGGGGGGGGGTGGTAAGTAATGGTAACAGGATGATTTACTCCTTCCCCGGTTTTTTAGTCCCTCATCCAAACCAAACTTAACCCAATAATGATATTGAAACAAATAATGTGGTACATATGTATATTTAATACCTCTTGTCAGCTGTTGCATGTATTTCATTACAATTCATTTATTGGTAATGTTCACAAACATGGGTTGATATATATGCTTTTGTCAGTGGACAGCTGTACATTAACATGAAGGCAAGATGACTATAAAATGAGAATGATGGTGCTATATTGAGTTACATCTCTTCTTGCTGCTTGTTTTTGCAGATCAAACAAGTCTTAATTTGTTTTTTTTTGAATTGATGTCAAAAACTTACAACACCGATGGGTTTTTTCCCTGACGCAGCATTGAAAGTGTATATAGATAATTCAATACCAAATAAGGCTATAGGCTAACTGATAGATGTTTCAGGTGCTTAAATTTGGTCAAGAAGAAACTAACAATTTTTACCGTGCCTTTCATTGGGATGAAGTAAAATAGTATTTACCGTAATGTTGCACAAGCCTTCCATATTAACCATATTAGTTAGGCAAACTTTTAAAATCCTTAAAATCACATACTGTGTTAATGACAAAAATGATGCTCTTAAGTATACACGATTGTCAATGGTTGTAGCTGTTTGTTTATTCAAAGTGGTCTCATTTATTCGCAAAATTGTATTTGATTCTGTACACCACGTTATGTTACTCAATTTTTTTTTTTTTTTTTTTTTTAAGCTATTGGAATTGATTGTCTTCACTGTGCAAATAAAATCCTGTGTATTTTTTTGTAAATTTTCCTCAGAACTCTCATCAGAAAAATCAATTCTTGTTTAGAAATAACTGGATAGCATATGCAAATGTTTTTATGCTTTGTCTAAAAGTCTGATTAATTAAGTTGTTCTGAAAGTTTAATTGATATATTAGTTATTTAAATACATATGGGGACTTCAAATTGATTTGACAAAATACTTTTTTCACGGCTAATTTGAAAGAAAAACTCCCTGTTCCAGAGGGAAGGAAAAAGAGAAGAAACGTTCTTTCCTACCAACTCCAAAATCCTTTTACCACAGACATAGGCATAGAACGCACCAAACAATTTTCGCAACCAGAAAGAGAAAAAACCGTACTTCAAGTTGGAGCAAAGTCTGTATAGGGGGTATCAAACTTGGTGAATTGCGCTATTTTGGGTAAACGCATATTGCGTGCAGGATTATGGTTGGAATATTGAGTTATATGAACCAGAAGGGAAACATATTGAAGTTGAAGGAGTAAAATATTTCAAAGTGTCGACCTGGACATGGAATATTTGCACCTGTTGACAAAGTATCAAAAATAAACTTAAGTTCCTCAATGCCTACATAAGTGATGTGATAGAAGAAGAAACAGAAATTCCACAGGAGATGTAACCGAACCCAGAAAACAATTCTTCCTAGAACTCAGCGCGCAATGCTACCTTCAACCACAGGTTAATCTGCAGGAAAGATTCCAAAAAAAAATTGCTGTTCCTTCTAAAATTGATGAACAGATTGAAGATTTTTGATTGAAGTAGACTTTAGTACATCTGCTTCTCAGGAGTCTACAGTGATCCCAGGAAAAAGGTGTTTTACCAAAGCTCAGTTTCCAAAATCAGACCAACCAGTCTCAAGCTTTTTTCCCAGAACTTTATAATGAACAGGTGTGTAAATTGACTTCAAAAGATTTAGAAGCAGAGTGCTATTTATACACCCGCTTCCACGTGCAGATGCTTTAAATGAAAATAAGAATTTTTAAAACAAATGCATACCTTAAATGAAAAATGATCTAACAAAGACAGACACCTTTCCTCTCCTTCAGCTGAATCAGAGGTCTTGACCCATTCAAACACCAGCACTAGATTAACCTGGGCCGCTTCCAAACTTTCCTCAAAACCCATGTACCATCGTAAGCAGAGTTACCTCAACTGAGACAAAGGTTACTGGAAAAAAATGGGAAATTTAACAAGACTTATAATTTAAGTGAAATGCAAACGGCCCCATGTTACAGATATTCATTCTACCACACTAAAGTTAGTGGGGATGACTCTCCTGAGCGGGGAAGACAAATGTCTATCATCTGATCACGCATTTCCCTTAACTTAACCTTTGACATGGATCGGTGGCGGTTCCACCCCCTCAACCTACCAGTTAACCCAAAGTCCCTGTAAAAGGTGTCTTGGATGGCCTTCACCCTTCTGTCCCATTGCCGATGACACTTTTGAAATCAGTCATAATTCTATCTAGGGGTGTTGAGGTTCATGATTCTTCAATTTGATACCAAATTTGTTGCAGGAAAACACAGCAATGTTGGATGATGAGAGAAAGTCCTTGTTAAATCTTACTGATATAGAGAAGTTAGTCCAAGGTTTCTGGTTTTGGTCAGAAGTCAAGGACGGTGGCATCTCTGGGGGACACCTTTGGGCTGGAAATGCAGTTACCTCAAACTCCAGTTGTTTCTTGTGGAAAACCCAAATCCAGTTTTGTCAAGTTTTAATACTCTGGCAAAAGAAAAGTCAGCCCAAAGAGCAGAAAGCCAGAAAGCGAGGATGTGTGAAACCTGGGTGTCCCTCTGAAACTTTGATCTTGAATGCCAACATATAAGATAGGTGATGGAAAGCGTGGAGATTTTCTGGGTTACGCGACACTCTGATTGGAGGCAGGAAGCGCTTCAAGATGTGAGGAACACTCCCAAGTTTGAAGATGGTTTAGAAAACCAAAGTCAAACATACACAAGACCAGAAAACAACCAGGGGCTGCACAAGATAAAGGTAGAAAGAACAAATGGACACAGATTTTGGTGATTTTCCCTCTTGATTATGATTTCCCTGAGTGCACCCAAAGCAAAGGCTTCCCATGGTTGATATCCTGGCATCTCAGAGCAAGGAACATATTGGACACTGGAAACAGGGTAGAATGGCCGAATTCATGCCGAGATGAGGCAGTCATAACAGAGAGAAAACAAAACTTGTACAACTTCTTGGAGGAGAGAGAAGAAATTCAACTTGCAATGCCCGACACTGATTGCTGGCCAATTTGAAGAAGGAGCGCCCCTTGTGTCCTTTGTGTCCTCCATTAGTTGCTGATCAACAGGTAAGATGATTCTAGAATTTATGATGATAAATTTAGTATTTTCTACTTTGAATTTTTATTCTTTAAACCTTATACAGTGTTAATGCCAATCTTTATGTCAATAATATGTGTGTTAAACTGTTGAACATTTTCAGAGATGGTGTTGTTAAGTAAACTTTGATAAAATTTTGCTAAAACTTAGTGTATATATCTGTGCATATGTTATTTTTCAGAGATTTCATTACCCGAAGATATGCACATCTGTGGAATTTTGTGCATGTATCTGCTCTATACACTCTGGCAACATAGTTTTGCATGCATAGTAAAGCTTGAATTGCTTTTACTATTTCAGTATACAGGTAATAGTTATATTTGAGAAACAACCTGTAGGCAATCTTTGGATGCATACTAGAGTTTATACATGTACATATTTTTGATGCTTTGCTTTTATCAATCATTCATTTTCAGCTGTTAAATTTTAAGACTTTTTTGAAATAGCTCAGTAGTAAGAATAATGATGCCAATATACTTTTTGTATTTGATTAAAAGCTTTCAAAAATCTTTTAATGTTCAAAAATAGAGAAATAAATTCTTGAAAACCAAATTAGCAAGTGTTGTATACCATCTTGGTTAAAAGCTTACTTTAAATCAGACAAAAAGGGTACCTTTTAATTCCTCCACTGAATTAATAAAGGTGAGTCTTGTAAATGAACTAGCTGACCAAAGCCACAAATTTGGTAAAACAGTAGTTGTCAAAAATTACACACTCACTTGACGATGGATTGAATTGTGCCGTTATTGAGAGGTAGATGCATTGATGTAGGTTTTGTATGAAGACTGCTGAATTAAACAGGCAATGCACATTTTTCTCTCTGATTGAAAAATGATAATTGTGTAGGGAAAATGTATTGCCCGAAAGAGTAAACATGTATTCTAATTGCAAATCTGCTTTAAGTTGGGAATTTACCCAACCAACCTGGTTTGGAAAAATAACATGTCACCTATAAGAGATTAAGCTGGCTGAGGGTAACGCTTTTTAATTAAAAAAAACAAAAAAAACTGGTTGAGGTAACACATTTAATTTTAAAAAAAAAAAAATTTGATGAAAGCCTACAGCTTCTTTTTAGAATATGTTAATAAAAGTTTAATGAACAAATCCATTGTCCAATACATAGTGTTATGATTGTGAGGGGCACTTGCTATCCTTTAGCTGAAAAAAAATGAATTTAAAGAAGAATTGTAATGAACCAACAGTGAGATTTAAAGCATTACCTACTGGCCTATTCAGACTGGGAATTTAGAGTTTTATAACTGACTTCTGAGATTAAGGCAATCAGAACAATTCTGAATTTTAGTAAGCATATTATAACTGAACCAGGAGATTTGAATTCCTTTCTTTAGGACCAAATTTATCTAGACGGTGTTTACCTTGGTACCCATACGGTCACCATTTGACAGGTGAATCACAATAATATAGTAATATTATTTACTCTATCATTAGTTATTGACCTTTGATGGCTCCAGTGGACTGTGAATGCTACATATATTGCAGGCTATGCCCGGACACGGACTCTGAACGAGGAAACCCTGACAATTAATCCCACACAGACTGGGCGCTGAAAATGGCACAGTCCTCCGATTCCACGGGCTGGACTAGAACTTACTGATTATCTAACACTGCTTATGCACAACCTTTAGAATTTCCACTCAGGATATAACTTTTCAACTTTATATCATGAATCAAGACATATTCAAGTGATGGGAAAGTTCAATTTTACGTGATATGTTAATAAAAGAGGAAGAAAAAAGAAAGGAAAAGGAAAAAGAAATGTGTTTGTTGAAATATGATATAAAGCCCTGTAACCTTGGACATGTCATGTATCATTAATCAGAATGTGTGCAGGCATTTACATGGAACTTGCATTGTGCTGAAGAATAACATGTTGTTGATTACGCATACTTGGTGATGCTACCAAGTCGCTTTTTCTTGGAAATATCCATGACAGTAAATACCACAAATTAGGTATACTCGTAGCTGCTGTGGTATCAGTGGCTCAGGAGCACTGAATTCAATAATCCATTATGTGTGTAGGAATTCTGTCTGTCGTTTCATAATGTGTATTCTCTTTAATGGTGATTTTCAGCTGTCCTGAGAGGGGCAGGGCAAGTGTGGAGGAGAGTGATTCCGATATCTGCAGTATGCTGGCAACGATTTTAGCAGACAACAATAGATCTGGCAAGGAAGACTCGGAATCGTAAGTCTCATGTTTTAGCTAAATTATCTGAATTAGAAAGTGTAAACATTGTATTTATCAAATGTGTAGCTGTTGTCTGCATAATATCATGCAGATTTCATGTGCACACCACCTCTGACTGAGTGACTTCTCGTTTGTGATGATTTGATGTGTTTTCTGGCAAATTGATACTTATGATGACATATCAAAACAAGAACTGCACAGTTTCACAGAGGCATGACGATGTTCTTGGGTTGGTAGGGATAACGGCTAAATGCAAAACCTGGGCTTGATATATATGGAGGGAACACAGATTATTTCTTAGGTGACAGCTAGTTATTAAGAAAAATGCGATCACTGTCAAATTTTATTTTTTTAAGTTTTCCAGGTGCATTGACTCGAATGATTAATGTGTTTATAATTATACACTATCTTTCAATCTTGAGATGAAATAGTCTGCGAATTTCACAGTGATGATATAGTAGGAATTTTACAGAATTCAATGGCTGTGAAGTGATTTGTTATGTAAAGTAATCAAAATTTGGTGGACCGATCTTTTATACTTGTGTACACTATGGATAAAATAAACAGATTTTTTGGTATTTAAAACATAAGCTGCCCCCAGTCCAATTCATACACAATTGATCTTATTTTGAAGGGAAAACATGTCAAACCTGTTAACAGACCATAAAAGGAATCTCCGCTGATGATATTTTCCACTGGATAGTAAGGAGAGAGAAACAGAGCCTGCAGCAATAAGGGTAGGTATTTGATCCATGGTTGCAAGGTGTGAAATCTTACAGATCCCCGGTTATTTTGCACAGTGGAAATTTCTCTTACAAGAGTTGGTGTTTTTTTTCTCTCTTGAAGGTACACCTGCAGTATGATACTGCCAAAATGTGTTATTGTTATTTTCAACATCGTAATAGTCTTCCAAAATAAAACATAATTGTGTTACCTGAGATATTTTAGGGAGCTTTGTGCTGAATGAGAAAGTTATCTTTTCATACAGCATGACATGATTAATAGCAATGATGATAACAAGTTGCCTCTGTTGTAGGCTGATGTTTCACAGGGAATGTCAAGAGCAATCATTGAAGATGAGCGAATAGAAGCTGACCAGCAACTGGACAAACTCAATGTGACTGTGGACATTGTCCGGGAGGATGTGGAGGAGAAGAGAGGGAACAGGAGGAAGAGAATGAGTTAACAAATTAAAAGAAGTGTCTGAGGAAGAGAGTGTAACGAGGGAAGTGTCACTACGGAGGACACTATACTCAGAGAAGGGACGGAAACAAGAAGAAAAGAGAACACGAAAAAAACGGAGCATAAGAAACCCAACATATAAGTGGATCACGTCTAGCAGACTATATCAAAGCACCAATTCCTGTGAACCTACAGGATTGGTAAAATACTGAGGCTGCCAAAAACAAGCGTAACATGGGACCAAAAGTAAAGGCAGCGAAATCAAAGTGATGCAAAAGTTAAAGGGGGGAAGATAATGGGACCGAAGAAAAAAGAAAAAAAGAGAAAATAGAAAAAGAGCCACCCAAGATAATAAAAAGGTCACCCCCAAGAGTAATGGGACAGTATAATGACACAGATTGAAGCAGATAAAACTGTGGTAAAGCTAAAGTGAGGTCAAAAGCAAACTAGAGGCTTACCTTAGCACACCCCCACCACCTTCTAAAAAAGAGGTGGTACCTAAAGAAAAACCCAAGAAAAAACTTCCCAGTCTACCCACCCTGATTTTAGCAAGGTGAAAAGTAAACTGAATTTGGGAGCACCTGTTGCCCCTGATTAGGAGGGAGTCGTCTCCAGCAGCCGGTAAGAAGGACTCTTCCAAGGGCAACAACAGCGGGACGTACTGAGGAGGCTGTCCTCTGTGGCCTCTAATGGCAGTTCCAACGCTCCCAAGCTGGATTTGAATGAGTCGGTTGGCAGCAGTGTACTTGGATCAGCTATCAGCTCTGTCCGGAGCAGTCAGTCGGATCTTGCTGGAGTGGATGGTGGAGGGGAATCCAGCGCTCCAAGCACTCCTAGAATGTTACCGAAGCCTTCCAGTAAGTCTTGTGTCCGGCGAGTAGTAAACTAAGTATTGAATATGTTATAAACATTAACAGAATGCAATTTACACTTCTTTCTATACAATGAAATCTTGTTAGATTTATATAAAGGTTCATCAATAATTCAGTCCTGCTTTTGTCCTGTAGGTTAATAAGTAAAACTGTATTCTTTGATGAGCTCAAAACATTGTGTGAAAGTTGTGTAGTTCCAATCAGCAGAGGTTCTCTGTGGAGTGACAATCAATAAAATTCTGTAGGCATAAAACATGTTGCTCTGTAGTCTCTAACTTAGCTGAAACCCTCCTTGGTCATTAGAGAGCCGAATTACTTACCCCTAAAGGGAAAACTTTGTTCAACAGAGCAATAAAGGTAAATATATACCCAACCGTAAATGATATGTCACTGGTCCTCATTTAGACAGTATGTAATGAGAAGGAAATAACAGGGATGTGGGAATAATTAATGTAAGTAATGTGTATATGTTAAGTGTCCCATCTTTGAAAACCAGTCTCCTCCCAGTCTCAGCGTGAACCAGACTGTTGTTATCATATTGTTTTCCTTGTCCTGATCTTGATTGGAAATTGTCTGGTTAAGATGACACTGTTGAAGGAGGATTAGGACACTTTTTATATTCAGCATAAAATATTTTAATTTATGTGAACCTCATTACTGATGAGTAGAACTGCAGTGCTCAACAGGTCCAGTAGATTTGCGTGGTAATAATTATTGATTTCTCAGTAATTCCACATTTTATTTGATTTTGTGTGATCTGAGTGTATAAAATAATGCAGTTCAATACTTTGACTTGTTAAATCATTCTTTGTTGCAGATAAAACTTTGAGTAAAATTTCTAGCCTTCAGGAGCGAGAGAGGAGGACCAGTACGTCCAGCACCATGTCCACAGCTATCAGGTACAGTTAAAGACTTTTTTCAAGGCATGCCAGAGTTATCTTTCAGAATTTTAACACTAGACTAAATCATTATCTGAAAATTTTGAATGCCACATCTGGTAAGGTGTTGAACTGTTATATAGAATTTTCAAAATAAAACGAGTACAGTTCATTGGTTCTCTAAATAAGTTAGTGAGGGAGAAGATGAAAAATTTCAAAATTATGTCTGTTTAAAGATACAACAATAGGAAATGTAATCAAAGTTCAGAATGTACTCCTGGGATTTAAGACATTTTCAAACATGATTATTAATGCATCTATATCAAATGAATTCTGCTTCAATTGTTGTGTTTTTTTTTAATTAAAACTGATTTGTTTTCTCTAAATTTGCATTTCACTTAAGGATATATCTTAAAGTTCAAGGTCATGTAGAAGAGCTCATTCAATTCATATCCTCTAGGCTTGTGATTTAAAGTAAAGAAAAAAACCTTTGAAAAATTGTTTGCACAAAAATGTGTGCTTCATTAATTACTTGATAAATGTACATACAAATCTCAAGGTAACACATCAAATGTAGGAGTATTAGAGACCATGGTCTCCTTGCTTGATGATGTCAAAAAAGACCATTCTGACACAAAAGTATATTTGTTTGTACTACAACTTCGGGCTTTATCCATCAAAATGGTTCAAAAGCATGGCATTCAACTGTATGAAAATCTGTTAGAAAGATTTTCAGAGTTAAAGATTGACAATTATTTTATGGGATTAGTTTCTTTCAACTTACATTGGCAAAAAACAAATATTGGATATAAAATCTTAACCGGCCTATTTTTGACTACAGACCTAATGCAAGCAAGACAATGATTGGAAAATCCTCTAAGATTTTTTTCCTTTATTCAAACAGAGAATGATAGAAGTTTACTCAAAATTGCATAAAATGGTGTATTATGAAGCACCTCTGATCAGAACTTTTTTTTGACTGAATAAAATTAAAGATGAATATATCTTTAAATTGAAAGTTACCAACACTCCCCCCCCCCTTCCCTCATCTGTTTGGGGGGAGGGGATCTGAAGAAAATGTTGCCTGTGGTCTTGCCTTTATTTTAATTAGCAAATATTAATTTTGGTCCTTTTATGACCATCATAAATTCAGGGAATTGAGAAAGAAATATTGGGTAACGATTTTCTATGTATTAGCTTTTGGATTTCTTAATGTTGATATCATTATTAAGTTCAAACATGCATTTTTATGATGAGTCTATGAAAACCAAAGTTGATATTAAATTTCTGTTAAAAACTGTCCTTCTATGATCCATTCAGAGTTGTGGAAGACTTGTCATAAGCAGCATATCCAAGATCCTTAAATCCTATTTACTATTTTTGATTATGCATAAAATGTGTGTCATGTACAGTAATACATAAATGTGTATGTAAGATTATTCATGTAAGATTATATTCTTGCAGAATGTTATACAGACGACTTTGATTTGGTTACTGAACATGTATTGATATGAAAAGCTTACAGACTTCCGATTGACAGTGTTTTACAATTATGTTAGTCCTAGAGCAATGATTAAGAAGTTATTGTATGCAGTTACATACATATGCAGTGATAGATGTTTGTCCCAACTGTCTTTAAAATGCCAGCAACTCTTTAGTGCTTCAGAGAGTATGAGAGTTCTCCATATCAGTCCAAAATACAAATTGATTGAAGCTCACATTCTATTTCCACAATCACAGTTCTAGAGATCGACTATCTAGGCAAGTCAAGAAAATTTAACATGACTTAAATCTGACTTGTATGTGACGGAGTACAAATTGTTGTTCCTTGCAAGACCGTTAATTAAATATATGTAGATGCAGAGAAACTTTCAAGTTGTTGTGGATATGGAAGACACTAAATTTTTTTTTTAAAAAGATACATTTGAAAAATCCATGTCCCTAGTTTACTAGGATTGATCATAAATTAAGTCTATTCTTTTAGTACCGTTATACAGGTATGTAACTTTTGGTAATGTGAAAGTTTAAGGGATCAAGAATTCCAAGAAATTGAATCTTGAATTAATATGGAAGTTTTAGTTAAGATATTAAAGTATTTATTACAACATCTTTGGATGAGAATATTATTTGGCATGTTACGTGCCAACCATTCCGGATTTTGTGAGATTGCTCGAGTTTTAATATGATGGATTTGTGTATAGCATGTTGTTGCCTGATTTTGTTGATGGATATCCAGGAAACTTTTGGAAGTTGTTAATTGTAGTTAAAAGGTTGGATGGGAGAGACATTCGGGGTCAATGGTAATATAGTGGGAATGTGGGGTATTGTTAGTGCACTCACCTAAGGTTTTTTTAATTAGGTAAGGTCCAAGTAGAAACAATTAAAGTGGTTGATTGATGACGTGCTTACACTACCAACACTTTGAAATATCAAGAGTTAAAAAATAATGAAATATTGTTTATGGACCTTAGTTTCACTTTGAGAGATCAAAAGTTCATGAAGTTGTGCGTTTGGTTATAGTAAAGAAAAGATCAAGAAATCAAAGTTTAGCCATTGAGAGTCACGTGTAGATTATGTAGGACTCCAAAGTGCGATGGTCACGCCAAAATGCATGGTCTCGCGCCAAACCCTGATGGTCTGACACGCCAAAGTGCGCATGGTCCAATCATGTCCCAAAGTGCGATGTCTTGACATGCCAAGTCCCGATTGGTCCTCTTAATCATGCGCCACAGAGCAACATAAAAGCTGATAAAAAGTAATCAAGAGAGGCGCTGGAGAGTCCCGAATTCTCTCAAATGGACCAACGCAGTTTTCGGATGGGTCACTCATATCCCTTTTTTCCCCGTTTATCCTTGAAAAATATTCGTCAGGGCCAAGGTGACGTTAGATTTTTCTTCGGGGTGAATTTGTAAAAGACGGTTGTTGATTTGACACCATAATAAACGTGACGTCACAAACGGTTACCCACCCATCGGACTTTGGCGTATAATGTGTGGACCATCGTACTTTTGGCGTCCGTATTGTCAACAAACCATCGCACTTTGGCGCAAACATCGCACTTCTGGGGCTACCATCGCACTTTGGACCACCATCGCACTTTTGGAGTTTACAAATTATATATTAATTACCAGAACTATATGATGCAAAAATTAGTG
>CAJDSM010014351.1:39733-55282 GCA_903981925.1 Ostrea lurida
AATTGTAGGAAAAGTATAAGATCCTGGTCAAAACAATGTGAACATCATCCAATGTATAATGAAGTAGTTGTACAAATTTCAAGGCTATCTGATAAACCAAATAGGAGAAGTGTTTCTCAACCGCTGCCATTTTTACAATTTCTCCACCCCTCATAGATCCACTATAACTTTTAAGGATACAATTGATCTCCTGACTGACAATAATGCACATTTAAAAATTATGATAAAGCACTGGCAGTTTCAAGTTTATGCTGATAAGCTTTATATGCGGAAAAGATACATATCCATCCTCTTAGATCAACTATAACTTTTACAGAAATAATTGAATCCTCCTGTCCCGACATATGCCCCATCTAAATATGACAATGAAGCAGTTTGTACAAAAGTCTCAAGTCTATCAGCAAAGCCAAATAGGTGGAAAGTGTTCACAATCAAGAAAAATGATTATGGATCCTCTGTTCAACAATATGCACATCTAACAAATAGCAATGAAACATTGTAACAGTTTCAAGGTCTATCAATAACGCCATGTAGGAAAGCATTCAACAATACTTTGTGACAAAGACAGACAGACTGACATAAAATATTAATTCCAGACACTTTTCTTTGAAATTTCCTTTACTAGAATTGTTCCAATATTTCAATTTCAGTTTTTAAAGCAACAAGTTTAACAGACTTATAAAGTTTTAGGTGTATGCCACAAATTAAGTGGTATTCAATTATCTTAAAATTGTTACTTCCACTAACTGGATGGCTTAATTATTCATTTTGTGCAGGCATGTGACAGTATTTGTGAATGGCTACTAACTAATTGTGATCTTATTTCCATTTCCAAAATACTGTATTGAATAAAAATTTCAGTTACACGCATGCGTTAGAAACGTCACCCAGGAACTATGTAAGCTTTTTGAGTGTCTGGTTTATAAACGCAGTATAAATCACATGACCCAGAGAACCCTAACCAACTGACGGAGGTATGCTGCTTTGCTGGGCTGATTTTCGTCAGCTGGTACACCAAATCAGACATTTGGCATTCTTTCGACATTTAAGGGCCTTTACAGATCCCTAAAAAAAAGAAAGAATGAAAATTTTTCGATACAAATTTACTCATGAGACCTATTTTGCATCGTATATAGTTCTGTAATTAATATATAATTTGTAAGACTCAAAAGTGGATGGTGGTCCAAAGTGCGATGGTAGCCCCAAAGTGCGATGGTGCGCCAAAGTGCGATGGTTTGTTGACAATACGGACGCCAAAGTACGATGGTCCACACATTATACGCCAAAGTCGATGCGTGTGGTAACGTTTTGTGACGTCACGTTATTATGGTGTCAAATCAACAACGTCTTTTAAAATTCACCCGAAGAAAATCTAACGTCGTTGGCCCTGACGAATATTTTTCAAGGATAAACGGGGAAAAAGGGATATGAGTGACCCAGTCCGAAACTGCGTTGGTCATGAGAGAATTCGGACTCCCAGGCCTCTCTTGATGTACTTTTTATTCAGCTTTATCGTGCTCTGGCGCATGATTAAGGACCATCGGACTTTGGCATGTCAGACCATCGCACTTTGGGACATGATTGGACCATCGCACTTTGGCGTGTCAGACCATCAGGGTTTGGCGCGAGACCATCGCACTTTGGCGTGACCATCGCACTTTGGAGTCCTACATATATACTACACGTGACTCTCAATGGCTCAAACTTTGATTTCTTGATCTTTTTTACTATAACCAAACGCACAACTTCCATGAACTTTTGATCTCTCAAAGTGAAACTAAGGTCCATAAACATATTTCATTATTTTTAACTCTTGATATTTCAAAGTGTTGGTAGTGTAAGCACGTCATCAATCAACCATTTAATTGTTTCTACTTGGACCTTACCTATTAAAAAAACCTTAGTAGTGAGTGCACTAACAATACCCCACATTCCCACTATATTACCATTGACCCCCGAATGTCTCTCCCATCCAACCTTTTACTACAATTAACAACTTCCAAAAGTTTCCTGGATATCCATCAACAAATCAGGCAACAACATGCTATACACAAAAATCCATCATATTAAAACTCGGAGCAATCTCACAAAATCCGGAATGGTTGGCACATAACATGCAAAATAATATTCTCATCCAAAGATGTTGTAATAAATACTTTTAAATCTTAACTAAAACTTCCATATTTAATTCAAGATTCAATTTCTTGGAATTCTTGATCCCTTAAACTTTCACATTACCAAAAGTTACATACCTGTATAACGGTACTAAAAGAATAGACTTAATTTATTATCAATCACTAGTAAACTGGGGACATGGATTTTTCAAATGTATCTTTTTGAAAAAAAATTTGGTGTCTTCCATATCCACAACAACTTGAAAGTTTCTTCTGCACTCTACATATATTAATTAACGGTCTTGCAAGGAACAACAATTTGTACTCCGTCACATACAAGTCAGATTTAAGTCATGTTAAATTTTCTTGACTTGCCTAGATAGTCGATCTCTAGAACTGTGATTGTGGAAATAGAATGTGAGCTTCAATCAAATTTGTATTTGGACTGATATGGAGAACTCTCATACTCTCTGAAGCACTAAAGAAGTTGCTGGCATTTTAAAGACAGTTGGGACAAACATCTATCACTGCATATGTATGTAACTGCATACAATAACTTCTTAATCATTGCTCTAGGACTAACATAATTGTAAAACACTGTCAATCGGAAGTCTGTAAGCTTTTCATATCAATACATGTTCAGTAACCAAATCAAAGTCGTCTGTATAACATTCTGCAAGAATATAATCTTACATGAATAATCTTACATACACATTTATGTATTACTGTACATGACACACATTTTATGCATAATCAAAAATAGTAAAATAGGATTTAAGGATCTTGGATATGCTGCTTATGACAAGTCTTCCACAACTCTGAATGGATCATAGAAGACAGTTTTTAACAGAAATTTAATATCAACTTTGTTTCATAGACTCATCATAAAAATGCATGTTTGAACTTAATAATGATATCAACATTAAGAAATCCAAAAGCTAATACATAGAAAATCGTTACCCAATATTTCTTTCTCAATTCCCTGAATTTATGATGTCATAAAAGACCAAAATTATATTTGCTAATTAAAATAAAGGCAAGACCACAGGCAACATTTTCTTCAGATCCCCCCCTCCCCCCAAACAGATGAGGGAAGGGGGGGGGGTAGTTGTTGGTAACTTTCAATTTAAAGATATATTCATCTTTAATTTATTCAGTCAAAAAAAAGTTCTGATCAGAGGTGCTTCATATAACCATTTTATGCAATTTTGAGTAACTTCTATCATTCTCTGTTTGAATAAAGGAAAAAAATCTTAGAGGATTTTCCAATCATTGTCTTGCTTGCATTAGGTCTGTAGTCAAAAATAGGCCGGTTAAGATTTTATATCCAATATTTGTTTTTTGCCAATGTAAGTTGCAAAAGAAACTAATCCCCCATAAAATAATTGTCAATCTTTAACTCTGAAAATCTTTCTAAACAGATTTTCATTACAGTTGAATGCCATGCTTTTGAACCATTTTGATGGATAAAGCCCGAAGTTGTAGTACAAACAAATATACTTTTGTGTCAGAATGGTCTTTTTTGACATCATCAAGCAAAGGAGACCATGGTCTCTAATACTCCTACATTTGATGTGTAACCTTGAGATTTGTATGTACATTTATCAAGTAATTAATGAAGCACACATTTTTGTGCAAAACAATTTTTCAAAGGTTTTTTTCTTTACTTTAAATCACAAGCCTAGAGGATATGAATTTGAATGATGCTCTTCTACATGACCTTGAACTTTAAGATATATCCTTAAGTGAAATGCAAATTTAGAGAAAACAAATCAGTTTTAAATTAAAAAAAAACACAACAATTGAAGCAGAATTCATTTGATATAGATGCATTAATAATCATGTTTGAAAATGTCTAAATCCCAGGAGTACATTCTGAACTTTGATTACATTTCCTATTGTTGTATCTTTAAACAGACATAATTTTGAAATTTTTCATCTTCTCCCTCACTAACTTATTTAGAGAACCAATGAACTGTACTCGTTTATTTTGAAAATTCTATATGAACAGTTCAACACCTTACCCAGATGTGCATTCAAAATTTTCAGATAATGATTTAGGTCTAGTGTTAAAATTCATGAAAGATAACTCTGCATGCCTTGAAAAAAGTCTTTAACTGTACCTGAGAAGCTGTGGACATGGTGCTGGACGTACTGGTCCTCCTCTCTCGCTCCTGAAGGCTAGAAATTTTACTCAAAGTTTTATCTGCAACAAAGAATGATTTAACAAGTCAAAGTATTGAACTGCATTAATTTTATACACTCAGATCACAACAAAATCAAATAAAATGTGGAATTACTGAGAAATCAATAATTATTACCACGCAAATCTACTGGACCTGTTGAGCACTGCAGTTCTACTCATCAGTAATGAGGTTCACATAAATTAAATATTTTATGCTGAATATAAAAATTGTCCTAATCCTCCTTCAACAGTGTCATCTTAACCAGACAATTTCCAATCAAGATCAGGACAAGGAAACATATGATAACAACAGTCTGGTTCACGCTGAGACTGGGAGGAGACTGGTTTTCAGANTCATCTTAACCAGACAATTTCCAATCAAGATTAGGACAAGGATAACAACGGTCTGGTTCACACTGAGACTGGGAGGAGACTGGTTTTCAGGAAGATGGGGACACTTAACATATACACATTACTTAACATTAATTATTCCCACATACCCTGTTATTTCCTTCTCATTACATACTGTCTAAATGAGGACCAGTGACATATCATTTACGTGGGTATAATTTACCTTTATTGCTCTGTTGAACAAAGTTTTCCCTTTAGGGGTAAGTAATCTCAGCTCTCTTAATGACCAAGGAGGGTTTCAGCTAAGTTAGAGACTACAGAGCAACATGTTTTATGCCTACAGAATTTTATTGATTGTCACTCCACAGAGAAACCTCTGCTGATTGGAACAACACAACTTTCACACAATGTTTTGAGCTCATCAAAGAATACAGTTTACTTATTAACCTACAGGACAAAAGCAGGACTGAATTATTGATGAACCTTTATATAAATCTAACAAGATTTCATTGTAATAGAAAGAAGTGTAAATTGCATTCTGTTAATGTCATAACATATTCCATACTTAGTTACTACTCGCTGGACACAAGACTTACTGGAAGGCTTCGGTAACATTCTAGGAGTGCTAGGAGCGCTGGATTCCCCTCCACCATCCACTCCAGCAAGATCCGACTGACTGCTCCGGACAGAGCTGATAGCTGATCCAAGTACACTGCTGCCAACCGACTCATTCAAATCCAGCTTGGGAGCGTTGGAACTGCCATTAGAGGCCACAGAGGACAGCCTCCTCAGTACGTCCCCGCTGTTGTTGCCCTTGGAAGAGTCCTTCTTACCGGCTGCTGGAGACGACTCCCTCCTAATCAGGGCAACAGGTGCTCCCAAATTCAGTTTACTTTTCACCTTGCTAAAATCAGGGGTGGGTAGACTGGGAAGTTTTTTCTTGGGTTTTTCTTTAGGTACCACCTCTTTTTTAGAAGGTGGTGGGGGTGTGCTAAGGTAAGCCTCTAGTTTGCTTTTGACCTCAGCTTTAGGCTTTACCACAGTTTTATCTGCTTCAATCTGTGTCATTATACTGTCCCATTTACTCTTGGGGGGTGACCTTTTTATTATCTTGGGTGGCTCTTTTTCTATTTTCTCTTTTTTTCTTTTTTCTTCGGTCCCATTATCCTTCCCCCCTTTAACTTTTGCATCACTTGATTTCGCTGCCTTTACTTTTGGTCCCATGTTACGCTTGTTTTTGGCAGCCTCGGTATTTTCATCCTTAGGTTTCACAGGAATTGGTGCTTTGATATAGTCTGCTAGACGTGATCCCACTTTAATGTTGGGTTTCTTATGCTCCGTTTTTTCGTGTTCTCTTTTCTTCTTGTTTCCGTCCCTTCTCTGAGATATAGTGTCCTCCGTAGTGACACTTCCCTCGTTAGCACTCTCTTCCTCAGACACTTCTTTAATTGTTAACTCATTCTCTTCCTCCTGTTCCCCTCTCTTCTCCTCCACATCCTCCCGGACAATGTCCACAGTCACATTGAGTTTGTCCAGTTGCTGGTCAGCTTCTATTCGCTCATCTTCAATGATTGCCTCTGACATTCCCTGTGAAACATCAGCCTACAACAGAGGCAACTTGTTATCATCATTGCTATTAATCATGTCATGCTGTATGAAAAGATAACTTTCTCATTCAGCACAAAGCTCCCTAAAATATCTCAGGTAACACAATTATGTTTTATTTTGGAAGACTATTACGATGTTGAAAATAACAATAACACATTTTTGGCATATCATACTGCAGGTGTACACCTTCAAGAGAGAAAAAAACACAACTCTTGTAAGAGAAATTCCACTGTGCAAAATAACCGGGGTAATCTGTAAGATTTCACACCTTGGAACCATGGATCAAATACCTACCCTTATTGCTGCAGGCTCTGTTTCTCTCTCCTTACTATCCAGTGGTAAAATATCATCAGCGGAGATTCCTTTTATGTCTGTTAACAGGTTTGACATGTTTTCCCTTCAAAATAAGATCAATTGTGTATGAATTGGACTGGGGGCAGCTTATGTTTTAAATACCAAAAAATCTGTTTATTTTATCCATAGTGTACACAAGTATAAAAGATCGGTCCACCAAATTTTGATTACATTACATAACAAATCACTTCACAGCCATTGAATTCTGTAAAAATTCCTACTATATCATCACTGTGAAATTCGCAGACTATTTCATCTCAAGATTGAAAGATAGTGTATAATTATACACATTAATCATTCGAGTCAATGCACCTGGAAAACTTAAAAAATAAAATTTGACAGTGATGCATTTTTCTTAATAACTAGCTGTCACCTACAGAAATAATCTGTGTTCCCTCCATATATAATCAAGCCCAGGTTTTGCATTTAGCCGTTATCCCTACCAACCCAAGAACATCGTCATGCTCTGTGAAACTGTGCAGTTCTTGTTTTGATATGTCATCATAAGTATCAATTTGCCAAAAGACACATCAAATCATCACAAACGAGAAGTCACTCAGTCAGAGGTGGTGTGCACATGAAATCTGCATGATATTATGCAGACACAAGCTACACATTTGATAAATACAATGTTTACACTTTCTAATTCAGATAATTTGAGCTAAAACATGAGACTTACGATTCCGAGTCTTCCTTTGCCAGATCATTGTTGTCTGCTAAAATCGTGCCAGCATCACTGCAGATATCGGAATCACTCTCCTCCAACACTTGCCCTGCCCCTCTCAGGACAGCTGAAAATCACCATTAAAGAGAATACACATTATGAAACGACAGACAGAATTCCTACACACATAATGGATTATTGAATTCAGTGCTCCTGAGCCACTGATACCACAGCAGCTCAGAGCTTCAAGAGAGTGTGGATTTACTGTCATGAATATTTCACAAGAAAAAGCGACTTGTAGCATCCACCAAGTTATGCGTAATCAACAAACATGTTATCTTCAGCACAATGCAAGTTCCATGTAAATGCCTGCACACATTCTGATTAATGATACATGTACATGTCCAAGGTACAGGGACTTATATCATATTTCACAAACACATTTCTTTTTCCTTTTCCTTTCTTTTTCTCCTCTTTTATTAACATATCACGTAAAATTGAACTTTCCCATCACTTGAATATGTCTTGATTCATGATATAAAAGTTGAAAAGTATATACCTGAGTGGAAATTCTTAAAGGATTGTGCATAAGCAGTGTCTAGATCAGTAAGTTCTAGTCCAGCCGTGGAATCGGAGGACTGTGCCATTTTCAGCGCCCAGTCCTGTGGGGAATTAATTGTCAGGGTTCCTCGTTCAGAGTCCGTGTCCGGGGCATAGCCTGCAAATATATGTCAGCATTCACAGTCCCACTGAGGAGCCATCAAAGGAATAACTAATGATAGAGTAAATAATATTAACTTATATCTATTGTGATCACCTGTCAAATGGTGACCGTTATGGGTACCAGGTAAACACCGTCTAGATAAATATTGTCCTAAGAAAGGAACTCAAATCTCCTGGTTCAGTTATATATACTTACTAAAATACAGATTGTTCTGATTGCCTTAATCCTCAGAAGTCAGTTATAAACTCTAATATCACCAGTCTGAATAGGCCAGTAGGTAAATGCTTTAATCTCACTGTTGGTCATTCACAATTCCTTCTTAATTCATTTTTATCAGCTAAAGATAGCAAGTGCCCCTCACCTATCATACACTATGTATTTGGACAATGGATTTGTCATAAACTTTTTATTAACATATTCTAAAAAGAGCTGTAGGCTTCATCAATTTTTTTTTTTTAAATTAAATGTGTTACCTCAACCAGTTTTTTTTTTTTTTTAATTAAAAGCGTTACCTCAGCCAGCTTAATCTCTTATAGGTGACATGTTATTTTCACAGTGTGTAATTCCAACTTAAAGCAGATTTGCATTAGATATACATGTTTACTCTTTCGGGCAATACATTTTCCCTACACAATTATCAATTTTCATCAGAGAGAAAATGTGGCATTGCCTGTTTAATTCAGCAGTCTTCATACAAACACCTACATCAATGCATCTTACCTCTCAATAACGCACAATTCAATCCATGTCAGTGAGTGTGTCATTTTTGACAACTACTGTTTTACAAATTTGTGGCTTTGGATCAGCTAGTTCATTACAGACTCACCTTTATTAATTCAGTGGAGAAATTTAAAGGTACCCTTTGTCTATTTAAAGTAAGCTTTTTAACCAAGTATGGTATACACCTGCTAATTTGTTTCAGAATTTTATTTCTCTATTTTGAACATTAAAGATTTTGAAAGCTTTTAATCAAATACAAAAAGTATTTGGCATCATTATTACTTACTACTGAGCTATTCAAAAAGTCTTAAAATTTAACAGCTGAAATGATGACTTGATAAAAGCAAACATCAAAAATATGTACATGTATACTCTAGTATGCATCCAAAGATTGCCTACAGGTTGTTTCTCAAATAAACTATTACCTGTATACTGAAATAGTAAAAGCAATTCAACTTTACTATGCATGCAAAATATGTTTGCCAGAGTGTATAGAGCAGATACATGCACAAAATTCCACAGATGTGCATATCTTCGGGTAATGAAATCTCTGAAAATACCATATGCACAGATATATACACTAAGTTTTAGAAAATTTTATCAAAAGTACTAACAACACCATCTGAAAATGTTCACAGTTATACACACATATTATTGACATAAAGATTGGCATACACTGTAAAGGTTAAAGAATAACAACATTCAAAGTAGAAATACTAAATTTATCATCATAAATTCTAGAATCATCTTACCTGTATCAGCACTAATGGAGGACACAAGAGACAAGGGGCGCTCCTTCTTCAAATGGCCAGCAATCAGGTCAGCATGCAGTTGAATTTCTTCTCTCTCCTCAAGAAGTTTGTACAAGTTTTGTTTCTCCTCTGTTAATGACTGCCTCATCTCGCATGAATCGGCCATTCTACCCTGTTCCAGTGTCAATATGTCTCCTTGCTCTGAGATGCCAGAATCAACCATGGGAAGCTTTGCTTTGGGTGCACTCAGGGAATCATAATCAGAGGAAATCACCAAATCTGTGTCCATTTGTCTTTCTGCCTTTTTCTGTGCAGCCCCCTGTTGTTTCTGGTCTTGTGTTATGTTGACTTGGTTTTCTAAACCATCTTCAGAACTTGCGGAGTGTTCCTCACCATCTGAAGCTTCCTGCCTCCAATCCAGAGTGTCGGTACCCAGAATCTCCACAGTCTTTCCATCACCTATCTTATATGTTGCATTCAAATCAAAGTTCAGAGGGACACCCAGTTTCACATCCTCGCTTTCTGCTTTCTGCTCTTTGGACTGACTTTCTTTTGCCAGAGTATTAAAACTTGACAAACTGGATTTGGGTTTTCCACAAGAAACAACTGGAGTTGAGGTAACTGCATTTCCAGCCTCAAAGGTGTCCCCCAGAGATGCCACACGGTCTTGACTTCTGACCAAAACAGAAACCTTGGACAACTTCTCTATATCAGTAAGATTTAACAAGGACTTTCTCTCATCATCCAACACATTGTCTGTGTTTTCCTGCAACAAATTGGTATCAAATTGAGAATCATGAACCTCCAACACCCCTAGACTAGAATTATGACTGATTTCAAAAGTGTCATCGGCATGGGATGAAGGGTGAAGGCCATCAGACACCTTTTCAGGACTTTGGGTAGAACTGGTAGGTTGAGGGGGTGAACCGCCACCTTCCATGTCAAAGGTTAAGTTAAGGAAATGCCGATGATCAGATGATAGACATTCTTGTACTTCCCCGCTCAGAGAGTCATCCCCACTACTTTGTGTGGTAGAATGAATATCTGTAACATGGGGCGTTTGCATTTCACTTAAATTATAAGTCTTGTTCAAATTCCCATTTTTTCCAGTAACCTTTGTCTCAGTGGGTAACTCTTTCTCTGACATGGTAATGGGTGTTTGAGGAAGTTTGGAAGGGCCAGGTAATCTAGTGCTGGGTTTGAAATGGGTCAAGACCTCTGATTCAGCTGAAGGACGAGGAAAGGTGTCTGTCTTTGTTAGATCATTTTCATTAGGTATGCATTTGTTTAAAATCTTATTTTCATTTAAAGCATCTGCACGTGAAGCGGGTGTATAAATAGCACTCTGCTCTAAATCTTTTGAAGTCAATTTACACACCTGTTCATTATAAAGTTCTGGAAAAAGCTTTGAGCTTGGTGGTCTGATTTTGGAACTGAGCTTTGGTAAACACCTTTTTCCTGGGATCACTGTAGACTCCTGAGAAGCAGATGTACCTAAAAAGTCTACTTCATCAAAATCTTCAATCTGTTCATCAATTTTAGAAGGAACAGCAATTTTTTCTTTGGAATCTTTCCTCAGATTAACCTGTGGTTGAGGTAGCATGCGCCGCTGAGTTCTAGGAACAATTGTTTTCTGTTCGGGTACATCCTCCTGTGGAATTTCTGTTTCTTCTTCTATCACATCACTATGTAGGTCATGAGGAACAAGTTCTATTTTTGATACTTTGTCAACAGGTGCAAATATTCCATGTCCAGGTCGACACTTGAAATATTTTACTCCTTCAACTTCACCATCATGTTTCCCTTCTGGTTCATATAACTCAATTCCACACCATAATCCTGCAGCAATATGCGTTTTCCCAAAATAGCGCAATTCACCAAGTTTGATACCCCCTATACAGACTTTGTCTCCAACTTGAAGGTACGGTTTTTCTCTTTCTGGTTGCGAAAATTGTTTGGTGCGTTCTATGCCTATGTCTGTGGTAAAGGATTTTGGAGTTGGTAGGAAAGAACGTTTCTTCTCTTTTTTCCTTCCCTCTGGAACAGGGAGTTTTCTTTCAAAATTAGCCTGAAAAAAGTATTTGTCAAATCAATTTGAAGTACATATGTATTTAAATAACTAATATATCAATTAAACTTCAGAACAACTTAATTATCAGACTTTTAGACAAAGCATAAAAACCATTGCATATGTATCCAGTTATTTCTAAACAAGAATTGATTTTTCTGATGAGAGTTCTGAGGAAAATTTACAAAAAATACACAGGATTTTATTGCACAGTGAAGACAATCAATTCCAATAGCTTTATGAGTAACATAACGTGGTGTACAGAATCAATACAATTTTGCAATAAATGAGACCACTTTGAATAAACAACAGCTACACCATGACATCGTGTATACTGTAAGAGCATCCATTTTTGTTCATACACAGTATGTGAATTTTAAGGATTTTAAAGTTTGCATAACTAATATGGTTAATATGAAGGCTTGTGCAACATTACGGTAACTATTTGACTTCATCCCAATGAAAGGCACAGGTCAAAATTGTTTAGTTCATTCTTGACCAATTTAACACCTGAACATCTTCAGTTAGCCTATAGCCTTATTGGTATTGAATTATCTATATACACTTCATGCTGGTCAGGGAAAAAACCCATCGGTGTTGGTAAGTTTTGACATCAATTCAAAAACAAACAAATTAAGACTTGTTTGATCTGCAAAACAGCAGCAAGAAGAGATGTAACTCATATAGCACCATCATTCATTTTATAGTCATCTATGCCTCAATGTTACATGTACAGCTGTCCACTGACAAAAGCATATATATCACCCATGTTTGTGAACATTACCCAATAAATGAATTGTAATGAAATACTGCAACAGCTGACAGAGGTATTAAATATACATATGTACCACATTATTGTTCAATATCATTATGTTAAGTTTGTGTGTGAGATGAGGGATAAAAAACCGGGGAAGGGAGTAAATCATCCTGTACCATACTTACCACCCCCCCCTCTTCCCCCAATTATCCTCCGTGTGTGCATGTGTGTGTACGCAGGGATGGGTATCGCCAAAAATTTTGTATCGCGATGTATCATGATATTTTTTCATAATATCGTGATAATATCATGATATTCTAGGACATAGCATTTTTTCTTATTTTTCTCTTATTTCCAGCACTCCTTAGGTGTGATAGCATAAAACCGTCAATTTTGGTATATATTAAATATTTATTTTGTATTAGAAAACAAATAACAATAAATTCAGATCAGATAATAATCAAATGACTCACAAACTATGTCGCCAAGAAAAATAAAAATATGACTATGATGGATATGCAAATCTGTTGAGTATTAAACATTGAACATTTTCAGAACTTTTCTGTATAAACATATTATTTCCGGAATTTACATATGTTTGAAAATACCGGTTTTTCGTTCGCCGTATCGTGATACATATCGTAGGACAAATTATCACAATATACCGATATATCAATAAAACCTCCCATCCTTAATAATTATACATTTATATGAATTTGTGCTCTATATATAAGGTTACTCCATCCTCATGCAACTTTTTAACATGAATGGTTAACAAAAGTAACGCCAATGTAGCACTATACGCCCAGCATAATTATTTCTGAGAAGACAGAATGCAGATGTAGAAAAGACAATACTATTTCAAGCACTCAGTGAAAATTTATGGCCCAGACAAAGTTAAAACCACTTGTACTTTAAACCATTCTGGTTTGTAACCTTGACCTTTGACCAATAACCTTGTTTCAAGGTCATGATACACTCAAGGGTCAAAAGTATTTCCGCACCGCTAATTTTCACTATATATCTATTACAACTTTCAATTTTTAAAAACTTCACAAAATTTTTATATTTAATGTTATCATTGTGAAAATTTCAGAATATATGCAGAATTCACTCAAGATCTATGACAAATGTTACTTTAAATGGTATTTTTAATATTTTTTGTGGGTCGATTTTTGAATGATGGGGTACATTTTTTTAAATGCTAATTACTATGAAATGTATAAGAGTACGTTCAAATAAAATTCATAAAACATGATGATCCCAGTGAGTGTTAAAAACTGTAACACAGAGAGAAATAATGATAGTAACAGATTTAAATTTAGGCCATTGTGCATGATTTGTGAGATTTTTATAGTTATGACGGCAGTAGAAATATTGATATCGGTGCTCTAAAAAATGTATTATTCAATGAATTATATAGTGAAAATTAGCAGTGCGGAAATACTTTTGACCCTTGAGTGTACATCCTAATGGCCCAAACACTGTTAAAACCACTATGAGCATTGCATGATCTTGCCCTTTGACCAGTGACCTTGATTTAAGGTCACAGCATTTCTTTTGGTCCAGGGCAACAATTCTGTGAAATGTTATTCCAATCAAAAAGTTATTGCCTGTACAATGTTAAAACCGTAAGTGCATTGTGACCTTGACCTTTGACCAATAACCTGGCTCAAGGTTATGACACTTCCTTGGGGCCATGGCATCAATTTTGAAAAAATATCATTTAAATCTATGGGGAGGGTAAAAAATTCAGGCCCGGACAAACTATTTCAGTTGGATGATGGATGAGGGATGGTGGCCAGACAACACCATAACATATATAAGAATACTTGACATACAAAAACAAAAGCATTTGTCTATTGAACATCAGAAAATCACAAAATTTTCGTTACACAAAAAATACATAAAAAAACTAGAAAAAATGTGATGTAGCAACATCACAGAGGGCCTGCTGGTTGACCCATTAAAATATGTTTCATCCAATTCAAAAAATATTTGGGCATTAATCAATATTGACTCTGATCTTTGACCCTTGACAATATTTGTAGAAGTTTAGGGATCCCCTGATGATTGACCTTGCTTATATCCCATTCGCAAGATAATTCTTTTAAGGAATAATCAATTGTGACCTTGACCTTTTATCAATGACCTTAAAAATCAGTTGGTTTCATACTTTCTCCATGGCAACATTTGTGGAAGGTTTGATGATCCTCTGATGAATACCCTTGCTTCTATCTTGTTCACAGAGTTTCATACACAGACACACAAACACAGTGGCATGGACTCGCAGCAGTGCTGATATATTCTCTCCACAACCAGTTGCAAGGGGATAAGAATTATAACACTCTCCAAAACTGTCATACAAGTTTCTACAAACATTTTTGAGTTACTTCCCTTTTTTTAAAAATAAAGTCAAAAATGGAAAATCAGAATTTTTTCCAAATCAAAAGGGAGCTTGCCTCTATGGAGATATACACTTTCTAAAAGTTTCAATCTGATTAGTGAAAGTGTTTTACAGTTATTGTGCGAAAACTGAAAAACACACTTTTTCATGAAAAAAGTTCCATATATCCGAAACGTGAAATCGGAAATTTTCCAAAATCGAAAGGGAGCTGACCTCAATGGATATTTGCACTGTCCTAAAGTTTCATATTAATTAGTGCAAGCCCTTTTGAGATATCACACGAAAACTGTTTTTCACTTTTTCCAGCAAGAGTTGTGTTTATTTGTTGCATATATTTTCTGAAAGTTGACCTCGGTCATTTTTTTACGATAATTGATAACCTTATATTTTAATATTCTGAATAAATAAGAAATTAACTTTTCAATGTCTATTTTTATTTTCAGCATTATATGTACTGTGCTGTTTCCATGAATATGGATGTTGAAAATACAGTATACCAATATATTCCGTTAAATGTTGCTAGTTGTGTGGCAAGAAAAATAGTATGACATTAGTATGCGTATATAAGTCGGATATAGACTTCAGGATTGACTTTTTACTCCCCAAAACCAACTTATATGCAAATACATATATATGGTATGTGGACAAGTGGTACTAAAAAACAGGATCAAACTAGTTTGCGACAAACTAGCATTTATTGTATGATGAAAGCAAAGTCAATTAAAAAAAAAAAATAAGAGAAAAGGTTCAGTGAATGTAAATATCTAACAATAAATCAAGTGAATATAGATATCAGTGCCATCTTGTTTCTAACACTAAATAGCACAAACATTGAACCCGAACCC
>CAJDSM010014351.1:57507-68398 GCA_903981925.1 Ostrea lurida
CTGCCATCTTGTTTCTAACCATAATAGCACAAACATTGAACCCGAACCCAAATCCAGAATAATGGAACGAATCCAACCCAAACAAACACTGAACCCAAATTCCAAATCAAGAATACTGGAACCTAAACCACCCCAAACAAACACTGAACCCAAATCCAAATCAAGAATACTGGAACCGAAACCAACCCAAACACTGAACCCAAACCCAAATCAAGAATACTGGAACCGAAACCAACCCAAACACTGAACCCAAACCCAACTCCAGAATAATGGAACCGAATCCAACACGAACAAACACTGAACCCAAAAACCAAAATAATGGAACCAAAAACAACCAAACAAACACTGAACCCAAACCCAAAATAATGGAACCAAAAACAACCCAAACAAACACTGAACCAAAATCCAGAATAATGGAACCGAATCCAACCCGAACAAAACTCTGAACCCAAACCCAAAATAATGGAACCAAATCAAACCCGAACAACAAGATCTATAGTTTTTGGCAATTTCGGGTACCCGGTTGCAGCCCCACACCTCGAGGCAAATAATCTACATAGTAGTATGTCGCCCTCAAAGCCATGTAATATATTTATAATATCAAGCAATACAGGCAGTCTATAGGCATTATCACTTTACCAGCTGGATACATTGTGATGTCACATTGATAAGGCTCTTAAACCTGAGCAAATTAGATCTCTCTGTCTCCTTCAACTTTGACACAATAGCCAGGATGAATTTGATTAGCATTGAAGTATATATACACTAAATGGAAACTAAAGTATAGTGGTGAGAATGCACAAAGTTTATTCAATGTCGCCTAGTGCTGCATTGGGGTCAGCTATACAGTACTTCATATTGCCATGACGTGTCATGTACACAGAAAATATTTTATCAATGATAAATATGCTTTTGACACATTTTTTCATAAAATGAAATAAATGTGAAAGTAAAGATAGTAAAAAATTGAGTTTTACACAGTAAATTTTCAAGCATTTTTGTATAAAGCATGGAACATTTGAAAATGTACTGAAAATGTATTGAAAAGGTAATACCTGGTATTCATTTCCTCTAGTCTGTGTGAATCAGTTTCAGAAAGTTTAACATTGTTTTCACTGAATTTCAGGGGAGTAAACTCATATGTGCCCAAATCTCCCACATTGGCACATTATTTGAATATTGAGGGTTAAAGTATATGAAAAATTCCTTGACAAATAATTTGTTTATGCCACTGTCCTACCTATCCTTAGATTGCAATTCTTTCCCCTAAAATTACATGTCACACAAATCCCGACCAATCAATCAAACTCAACTTTCCACTTTTTATTTCCTTCAAATTCATTTCTCAGTCATTACTGAAATATAATTTCTGCAAAACTGCTAAATTACCAGTATGTCATATTATGGATTCTTGTAAAATCATTTATTCGGTTCTAGGAGAAGGCATTCTAAGTTTTAAGAACTTGTGCCCAAACCCTTTGTCTGTTACATCTTGACAATAAAATATGTTCAATTCATAATGCAGCCATGCAATCATAAGGTGGGCGTGTACAAAGCTATGCAATGTATACTAAAGGTAAACAATTGTAAAAACTGGAGACGAACACCCTAAAGTAAGATGTGTAGATGATTCTCCACATAGGGTCTAAATAATATCCCACCCCATCATATTATACTAAACTTCCTTCATGGGTGGATCAAGAATTTGAAGCTTTTAAGATAAGAAGTTGATACTTTTAAGTGTCTATATAACCTCATATCAAAGTCCCATTAAATCACAGTCCAGTCAAGTTTTTTATCATGTCTAAGGGTGACAGTGCTTACTGCTTAAGATATCTATTATGTAAACAAAATTCACATTGAAAATGCCTAAAAGGCGTATAATTCAATGTTTTGTGTCCATCAACAAAGCAGGATTTCCGTTACATCATGCTACACCTTGTGAGAGCCTCATGGTACCTGTCTGTCGTTCTAAACGACGTGTAATTAACTACCAACTTTTCAAATTTACATCAAACACCAAAGTGTCTCTATATTTTTTTCTTTCCTGAACAAATTTTAAGAACATCATTGAATATCTTAAGAGCTTTGGCAGCTAGCTGTCACCTTCCCTTAAAATTAAAATGGTTTAATTTCAGAATCAAATGAAAACTCACCATATTGATAAACAAGTGACAATTTGCACATTTGTTACTTCCTCTGCATACAAGCAAACCATAAATTATTGATCTATGAAATGTTCTGGCTTAATCTTTTCCATCACGAATCCATTCCAGCAAAAACACTTCCAGCAACTTTCCATAGAATGACTACCAAGCAATTCAATTTCTCCTTGAAATAGCATCACATAATAACTACATATCACTATCCATCAAGTTTAAGTAAGAAAAACTAAGTCCACACAAAACAATATATCCAGTGTATTGAGAAATTAGCCCAGGGAAGACCAGAATAAAGCCTTTTCCTATCTTGATAAGATGACAGAGTGTTATTCAGTTACAATGCCGATCCATGTTCTCCCGACACAGTAAAGAGATTGCACCACGAAATCAACACGTATCTCTCCTTTGGATGCACATGACGAAATGGCTATAGACCTTACTGCCTTCTAATGATGGCGCACTGGTATTGATTTCTTCACAATTGATCAATATTGTGAATAAGAAAATCTTAAGAGCTTCTGGCTGGGAATACACTAATAGTCAGCTACATCCAGAGCTATCCACAGACTTTGTGACCAATCAAAACAAGAGCCCACAAATTAGTGCTTGCTAAATACTCCAGTGATTGGTCTACTAGGAGTTATTGTATTTGTCTTATAGTGGAACAACACACCGATATTTGATCAATGTCAACAATATAATCTTTCCCAAGACACAATTAAATTAAAACATTTAATTCTTTTGATCAAAGACACCCAACGTGTGCTTCAAAATTAATTTTGCTCCTGCAGTCCATATTTTTATTTGGGATTATCTTTTGATCTCTGACCATTATACTGAATTAAAAAAGTCTCTATCAGCTGCTCAAACTGTATTTTTCAACACTGCATGACATACATGCTATAAAAGTGTGCAGTCCATCTGACTCCATTATGCAGTCATAAACATTTAATCTTACACATGCAATAATCTTATCAATCATGCATGTGTAAATATAGATTCAAGTCATGGACTGATCATTTGTAAAAATGATGATTAAGAATTTGAAGTGCATTGAGTGGGTGAATCAAGGTTAGAGGACATGGAATCCTCATGCAGTCTTAAATCCACATGAAACAATACACATCCATTATTTTTAAAACAAAAAAGGCCATCAGGCCTTAAGAAGGGATGCATCCTAGATCTTAAAGTGACAGGCATTACTTCTAACAATTCACCATTAAAAAATTGGGGCTTTAAAGACTTTTGAATTAGTGATTTTGATGATCTTGGTACAGGGTTGACACACCATTGGGTCCTCAGTCATTTCTACTATATCTCCATAACAAAACATGGACATGAAATAAGAAAGACAGAAATGGTAAAGACAAGCCTTTCCCCTACATATATATAATATATATATATATATCAAAATGTACCACCTATATTTACATGTATTCACAGAGGCTATATGTAACAGTTTTTCTTAGCTAAAATTCAATTTCAATACATGAATACTATAGCCCCACCCTGGGTCCTGGACACTTGACTCAGGTGCGATAAATTTTAATTTTGTTCAAAATTTTCCTAGGGGACACCAACAAAAGATGGATGACAAATAAAAATCTAAATATTCAAAATTTAATAGTTAGAGACGAATCAAAACTCTCATCAGTTCTCTTACCCGACATCCACTATATGATTTATTTTAATGGGAATGAATTAACTTTTTAACATATCAAAGTGACTTTAAAATCTACAATTGTGCACTTTCATTATAGTAAATAAACAGTACAGTAGAAATGAGTTTGATTAGTTAACTTGTACTTGATGAAATTACATGTTATATGCCCAGTCAGCAAAATTGGCATCCTAGTAGTATCTGAAAAGAATTAAAAGTAGTCCACTATGATAAACACACATAAAACAAAAGTAAAAGGTCGTATGACTGACAAGAGACCCGTGATCCCACTGCAGCTAAATGTTTATCAAGGTGAGAGCGAAAGGGGACACCATTTCAATACAATAAAAAAGTTCATTTCAAGTAGTTAATTTTTTATATTTTTACCCTCTTATACATGTACAGAGAGAAGGTAATCAGGACAAAGCATCTTCTGAGATACCTTCACAATCCTCACCAGGCATAGCTGGTCCATTTTCAGGAGAGTATTAACCCTGTCCAAACTTACAGTGAAACAATTGTAACTAAACTGAACTAGAATGCTTTTATTTTTATTTGACATATCCTAGTTTTGCTGTTCCAAAATTGAGTGAAAAGTTGTTTCCAACTACCCTAAAGATCTCCCCATAATGGCAAACATTCTAAGCCCATTGGTTACCCTACATTGGGAACTAACTTGAATCTACACAATAAAACGAGATGTTTCTGCCTTCTAAGCCCATTGGTTACCCTACATTGGAACTAACTTGAATCTACACACTAGAACGAGATGCTTCTGCCTTAGAAACCCATTCATATGACTTGATTTGCATACATATTATTTCTTGCTTGTATGTGTAAATTTACTTGAGTGTGCAATATTTGTTGTATGAATTGATTTAATGCAAATCCTGCACGCTGGTGCAAATCTTTAAACTTTTGCTCATATGTTGTAGCAAATTTTCTGCTCTTGTATGTATTTTTTGTTGTGTGACCACACCGTAAATTTACTTATGTATGCATTTGCATTAAACAGAACCTCTACAGTTCGCAGGGCAGGTGCAAAAGCACTTTCTAGATTATGAAAAAAGTTTAAAGAAAGTGTCCTTTCTCATACAAATTTCTAGTACCAGTCATTGTCATCAAAACTTCTGAGGATGGTGCTATTGTACCATTCGGTATAGAAGGATCTTTCCTTCAAACATCTCTTGTTCTAGAACATCCTATCATGATTCCTGCGCTAAGATGGTAAGGAAATTTCCGTTTTCATAGTCTGAATCAATCTATCTCTATTATGATTTACTTGCGGTATTCAAATTTCATCAGAACACATAGCAAATATACTTTTATATATCCTCATGTGCAAATTTACATACATACATAAGTAAATTTTCGTCGTATTAATGGGGGGTATTGGATTCATAATTTTTAATCCTGTGATTTCAGAGAAGATTTTTAATGAAGTCCACCTCTTTCCACTATTTCTTAATTATCTCCCACTGAAAAAGGATGTGGCCTTCTCTGCCAAAGGATACTTTAATTGAGCTAATTAAATTTGGTTATGTCATTATTTACTTATTATCTCCCCTTTGAGGTGGGTGTGACCCTTCATTTGACAAACTTAACTTCCCTTCACTAAGGATGGTTTTGCTTGAAATTGGTTCAAAGGTTTTTGCTGAGATTTTTAAAATGCAACATACATCCACACTTCTCAATTCCTTCCTCTTTAAAATGTACTGTTCCCCTCATTAGATCAACATAAATTCAATGCTTTGTCCCATGTTTGTTTGAAATATAGTATATTCCATTCTCCCACAATGAATGACATTGCCACACACAATGAATGGCAATTCTATTCATAATATAGCAACAAATTGATAGTTCTTATACCTCTGCGCTATATTGTGCTACTTTCATGCATGAAGCTACTCTATATAGTAATAAAAAAATAAATTTTGTAAAATATTTTAAAAAAAAGAACATTTTCAAAAAATATTTGGTGATTTGAAATAAGCCCAAACTTCACTCTGATGGGGAAAAAAACCCTGTTATGTTCAAAAGGGGCATATATCAAATAAGAATTTCATGTGAATGTGCACATCTACAAAGTGTCTCCATGTCAAATAAACATAAAATTCTGTAGAGCAGCACTGATAAGTATATCTAATTTTGACCAAAAGTCTACATTCAAAAGGGGCATAACTTCCAGGAAAAAACATCAAATCCAAATTTCTTGCAAATATGCATATCTAACAATGCTCAACAAATAAAAGCTTCAGAGGAGCTGCACTGACAAGAACAAGACTGACAAACGCCAAACTTCCAAGTTCAGAGGGGCATTACTCCGAGAGAAAAAACTGAATCAGAATTTCCTTTTCACAGTAGGTCCTAATAAGTACGAAGTTTCAAGAAATACCGTTGAGTGGTTTCAGAGGAGTTGTGCTGACAACAGGACTGACAAGACAAAAACATGCACCATCCTCAACTCATTGCATATGGTATGGTTAATGATTGACCAGAAAAGCTCAGACATAGCATATGTTCTGATGAGGTAAAAATATAAGAAATAATTAGTTCTCTTGAATAGGATATGTTCTTGTGGACTATTATAAGTAATTAATTTGGCAACTTGTCCCCCTTTATTGATAAATTGTTTCTTTACACTAAACCCTCTCTTTGGATTAGACGGTCCATCCCATGTAATTTTTAAATCTGAGCTAATTCATTCCTGTAGTGATTCCAATCTACAATTACTTGAGAGCCATGAAAAAAGTCTCTAAATGTGGTTTACATTCCAGTGAGAATATCAAGTCAAGGCCAGAAGGCTAAAGCTGCAGTGCCAAATATGCTATTTACTATTATTCATGCTTCATGTTAGCTTCTCCCTATATAATCACTATTCCACCATTTTCGCATAGTGTTCTATGAATTTATGGGCGAACTTCATTTGTCAGATATCGGCGTACGCCGGGGTGCGCCGGTCATGTGATCGGCTGACAGCAATCAGGTGACAAATGAAGTGGCCCGGCTCAAAATTAATGTAAACAGGGAAAAAAGTTTAATACAGCTTACTTTAATATAAGATTTATACTGACAAAAACTGTCATTTAAATTGCAGGAAAAACAAAAGAAAAAGTATAACTCTGAATCTCTTTGAAAACTCGAAGCAACGATCTGCTGCATCATGGAAATAATGACGGATATTCGAACGGTGTATTGAATGTTTAAACGTTTTATATTATCTCGTGTGCAATAGTTTAATTTCCATTCAAACTAAAGCCATCAAAATTGTTTGGTCAGTTTTTATTACTACATAAATCACCTTCCCATTCGCTTTCCGCCATACTGTTTTCAAGCGGCGCATTGCTCGCCGGTCTTTGAAACCGGCGAGAGTAGCGTATGCCGGTGGGGCGAAATCGAGCAAATGAAGTGATACGCCGGGTCACCAAAGGTCAACCGGCGTAATCGGCGTACGCCGCCTTGACAAATGAAGTCCTACCTTTGTAGCGACCATGCACTATGCTGAAATAGTACTATAGCACTATGCTGAAATAAGTGAAGAAATTAAAATTTGAATTAACGCCGACGCTGGGAGTCGAACTCACGACGTCGTGATTGGCGGTCCGGAGCGTTACCGACTGAGCTACGCAGGCCCATGAGCATAGTGTCGGTAATTTTTATTATAAAGCCTTATTATTAATAATGCTGGCCTCCAGTTCTAAATACCCATTTTTAAGAATTTAATTAAATAAACTTTTTATTGTAATGCTGCTAATTGTACAGCATTCTATAGATGATTACTCTGAAAAGCAATCAAATGCGTCAAAACCCTGACTACTATTTTGGCATAGTACACTCAAAATGTAACATTATTATATTATTAAATAACAATTCCACTAGCATTTATCACAATGTTTAGATTGATTGATTGATTATTTATTGTTTTACGTCCCACTGAGAATATTTCACTCATATGGAGATGTCACCATTGCCGGAGGCCTATGCTCGGCACTCAGGGCCTTTGAGCAGGGAGGGATCTTTATCATGCCACACCTGCTGTGACAGGTCACAATGTTTAGAGTCTTCTGTGGAGAAATAAAGGTTAAATACAAAAGTCTTCTAAACAATCACTAGGTCAGATAGGATCAAATTAATGTGATAATAGTAGATTTGTTATACAGTTTGTCAAATTATTGCTCCAATGGCCTAACAGGGGCTACAGTACTGGTGGAGGAATTCTATATCATAAGAACATTTCTTTTTATGATGGAATAACAAGCAAGCAATTTGTCAAACTAATGTATGCATTCAAGCATAACATTAAACAAATGCAGAATCCAGTTTTGTGGTTAAACATAGACACAAGGGCCAAAATGAGTTTATAATAAAAAGTAAAAAATTTAATTTACAATGAAGTTTTATTTTCAATAGCAACAACATTGCAAGAATTTGAAAAAATGTGTTCAGTTGTCAGAATACTAGAGAGTATCATATTCTTATATAAAAGTATTTATACAAAGACTGTGACTATTGCACAGATTTTTGATCATCAAACATACAGACTTTTAACTTTGACTTCTTTTAGCCCTCTCCGTGACTAACATACACACTGACTCCGACTCTCATACAGACAGACTTAATCAATTGGCTATCATACATGATTTAATGCTCATGGAGAACATTTTGACCTTAGGGTATATATGCTCCTTTTGTCTTATAATTTCAATGCCATCAGTCTAAATGAATAATGTAAAACTAGAAAGCAAATTACTGCACCAATGCAACATATCGAAAATCCGATTCATTAATTTCAAAGTGGCTCTAGACCTTTTACGGTGTTTATAAACCCATTTCCTCCTTGTATCCTCCTATTTTATTCAATCTAAGATTTTACTAAGCTAAAGTAATTTAGTCCCCATTCTTTACAAAATGAACATAAATTCAAAAGAAAATGAATTCTGGTGTTTTATGGTAAGGAATGAAGTTTCTGAGAACCAACTGATCTCTTCTGTCTCTGTTCATGTCTCTAAAGAAAATATTTATATCACCAGTGAGTGACCCACAGAACACAAATATTGTGTCCTCTGAAATAGAGTAAACATGGAATGCAAACGACCAACACAAAAAGTGACTCCTTTCTGGGTCATTTGGCTTCATAGAAAATACATTACATTGCAATGGAAGCTTTATTCAACATAATATCAAATAACCATACTATAATTCTCAAACACATACCTGCAAAATAGTGTTATATCCACATTGGAACTATCAAAACATACCACCTGCTGTCCACGATAGACTAGTCAGTAACACTGTGGCACTGAGGTGGGATGACTTATTTCGAATTACTAGCAGTGGAAAACAGAAGCTTTGAGTGTGGAGTCAGCCCCTGGCAGAGAAAGGCTATAAAATGCATTAAACAAGTAGGCCAGGACACAGGAGGGTTCAGTTCTCACACAGTAGCAGGCCACGATGGAAAAGGACCTAGATAATTTATACAAACACTGGCAGGAACAGCATACCTCACTTAATTCACCTGTCTTTACACCAAGCCAGCTGACAAGTATGTATGTAGAATGCATGCAAAAGTATCGTTAATAAATCACAAATATAGTAACATTATCAGCACTTCTCAAGAGTGTCTCTCAAATGCCAAATTTATCTCCCTGCAATATCCACAAACATTAAGACTCAATAGTGACTTCAAATACTACAATTTCCAACACATGAAATATAACACAATGCAATAATATGCACCCGCACGTCTTATTTACCCTCCCTCTGATTATCAAATATGACAATGGTTGGTGATGTTGAGTGGAATCCACTGATGAATGAAACAGATAAAACCCATTTACAATAAAACACTGACATTTCCAAGAGACAATAATTATTTCTTAACAAACTTACCAGGAACAAAAAATAAAACCAAACAATAATACAAAACACCTTACCATGTGTTGAAAAATCTACACTACAGTTCACATTAAATGGCGACTCAGCACAGCAGCCCATCACTTAATGCTGCCATAGTACCTACTACCAATACACCTCTCATTCCTCATTAACTTTGTTTACCTGCAAGCACATTTTTTTGCTCTTTCTTTCGTTGCATCAACATTAAACATGAAAAACTTGGCAAAAGTTCATAGGTAGAAAATTTATCTAGCATACATCTAGCATCACTAGGAACACAAATTGAAGTTAAATTTTTATCAGCTCCACTTTCTGATCGTTGTACTTTGTGTGTGGTCATCATCCCCCCACCCCCTCCATCATCGACCCACCATCCTCTCCATATAACCAGTGTGTATACAGGTAACAATGATTAAGGTTATCAATAATAGCTAATATCAATTTGCATAAAACACTAATTGTCAACACCTGTCTATCTTTATCAAATCTTGGCCACACTTGGCAGTTAATAAGTGCATCCCCCCCCCCCCCATTTTAATACAGTATGATGTACTTAATAAGGGCAATACTCTGGTAAATTTCCCACTACTGACTGACATTGCTATTTTTTGTAATACAGTGTTATGAACTAATTATAGCTAGTTCTGATATCCATGATCAAAGACTCCCAAGAGGAACAATGTAATGCAATAGAAAGCATTGCTACTAAGCGTACCAGTAAACTTATGTCAGGCGCCCACAGTGCACACAGAGCTAAGTAATATTGATTTTTCATTGATCATAATTGCCAAACTTTCCAACTCTCTGATACTGCCTGTGCAATTTATGCTTAACAACATGAAAATGTTGACAATTGGTAAATATATTCAAGAGTGAATATCCGAATTTTTGAATTTTTATGGCAGACGTATTGCACATGAATGCAAGTTCCTACAAGTACTAATAAAGTTCTTGCATACATACAATGAACATACACAATTTATGTATCCAAGACAAATGTTTTTTCACCAAACTTACTTATGATTTGCACTTTGAAGGCTAATACTTCTCCTCTACATTATGAAATATGTAAATTACCTGTAAAATACTGACTGTATGAGATTGACTGAGCACTTTTAGAATATACATTTACATGAGAAAATACTATAATACTTTCAGGCAGCTTGATAATTTT
>CAJDSM010014352.1:0-12655 GCA_903981925.1 Ostrea lurida
AAGGACAATAAAGTTTTAAAAACATGTTTAGTAAAAAGTTATATTGGAAGAAGATTGGGGAAAAATTTGAATGCACAAACAGTCCTACCACTCTACAAAAAAGCAAACTTGCTTTTCTTTTGTAATTAGGGTAGTAGAAATATAAAAGAGAATAAGAGAAAACAATGCTTAAGTTAAAAAGAAATTACTTTAGTCTGATTGCTTGGGGCATATAAAATCTCAGTTCTGGCAGTGGAACTCTACACATACTTGTCACATTGGGCAAGCCAATATTTCAGTTAAGAATGTGATATCAGACATAAAATTTCTTAAAATTCTACTCTTTGTTCCAGGATGTTGTCAAACGTTTGTATTTTGGAGAATCCTTGATAGTATTTGTACCTTAGTGATTAAGCTGTACCAAATATAGACTGACACAACTTAGCCAGAAAAGGAAGCATAATGTTTCAGTGTTCTGTAAAGATAAAATGTCAGAATGAAATCTGTGGATACAAGGAACGGTTCTACATTGTTTGATTTATCATGACCTTGATGTAGGGGGGGGGGTAACATACCGGGTAGGCAACGCCTGCTGCCTTAAACCCATACAGTAAATACAAATTTGGATACTTTAACAAAATAAATTTCCTACTGGTTTAATAAGATTGTCTAGATATTGATGAAAATAACTAAATTATCAGAAAGCCATGTAAACCGCAACATACACAAAATATCCCTGGTTTTACCCATTTCTACAATGTACTCATCTTGGATCCAGTCCAGCAGAAAATTATTAACATCTCTTAATAAACCAAAAAGAATATATTGAGAAATAAAAATCAAACCATGAGGTCATCTTTCTTTCTTTATTTAAAAAAAAAAAAAAATTTGTGAGAAATTGAATATGTATGTAAGACTCCAAGAGTGCGATGTGTTCGCCAAAGTGCGATGTTGTTAAATTACGACGCCAAAGTGCGCATGGTCTACACGTTACTCAAACGGCGATGTTTTAAAACACACCAAAGTCCGATGGTGTTGGTAATGTTGTGAACGTCACGCTATTATGACGTCAGATCACGAAGCAAATCCTACACGTCAGCTTGCCCTGACGAATATTTTTCGAGGATAAACTAAGAAAAGGGAATCGGAAAAGTACTCTCTGGTGTACTTTTAAAGGCTTTATCAAACTTTGGCGGCACGATTGAGGACCATCGACCTTCTGGCGTTGTTTCAGACCCATCGCACTTTGAGCGCGATGATGCGAACCACCTCGCACTTGCGCGTGTCAGACCATCAGGGTTTGGCACAGAGCCCATCGCACTTGGGTGACCATCGCGACTTTGCGAGTCCTACTATGTGTTAAACTTAAAATTGATTAAATTGATTTTACCTTCCATTTGTTCCTCATGTTTATTCCTGAGTGCTGAAATATCATCTTCCTGAGCTTTTTTGAGCTTTTGAATTATCAAGGAATTGTCAGATTTCACTTCAGCGATCTACAAAGAGATACCATGACTTTCAGTAAAAGAGCTTGAAATTAGTTTTATGATCACAAATGCTTGAGAGTTGTGTCCCTTTACACACTTACTGTTTCATCATGAGAAGATTTTATCTGGTTTATTTCTTTTCTGTGATATTCCTCAGCTGCAAATTGAAAGACATTTTAAACATATAAAACACAAAATCCTTCCGGATTAAATGCCTGTAAGTATACATGTGTATGAATAACATCTATAAATAAATATATTTTATTTATTTTCCAAGCAATGATTCGATCAACCCATAAAAAATTCCATGACAAATTCACTGCTTCATTGAATCTGTGCATAACCTTGATATTTCATAAGCTTTCTTTTTTCAAATTCATAAAATATGCCAAGGTTTATGTAACTCTAGTCCAATGTATATTAGTATTCACTGGTGTGTGTTTTAATTTCATCTGAAAATGTGCAATTTTATTGAATCCAAAAATTATTTTATTTCTATTATAATGGTTTGCTCATCAATATGCATTATACTTAAAATTCATATCATATGAAANTTGGTATGTGTTTTAATTTCATCTGAAAATGTACAATTTTATTGAATCCAAAAATTATTCTATTTCTATTATAATGGTTTGCTCATCAATAAGCATTATACTTAAAATTCATATCATATGAAATGTCTGTTCCTAATGAAAATTATATCATATGTATTAAACAAAACTAGAACTGTCCTATCGGGACTNATGAGGTGAAACAGTTGACCCCTCTTCTAAAACACTTCACAAACAGACAGGGGCTGTTTCTTGTGAATCGGGCCACTCCTGATAAATCAGATGAACGTTTGTGTTCAGTACAATGACCGCCATGCAACTGTTCTGGAGAAAATGACTGACAGTCATTCAGCAACTGTGATGACAATATTGAGATTTCAGTTGCTCCAAAAAAATAACATCTTTCTACAAAGTGTTTGCTGACAGGGCATGCAGTTATTCTATTGAAGAAATCAAAATATGAAAGATTGCACGTCTAGACAGACATATTGATTGTGGCCAAATTTCGATCAGAAAAATATGAACTACTTAAACTTTTTATAAATCACCATCTTCTGTACAGTGGCATTTTAGATGAATTGGAGAACATTAATTGCCAGCCTCTGATGATTTGTTTGTTACCTAGCTGTCTGTAATTAGACAAGTTCTCTTCATGTTTTTCTTTTTCCCAGGATATCTGCTTCTCATATTCCACTTTGAGGGCATTTATTTGGTCCAAATGGTCTTTATCCAGTTGCAATATACTTTCATCTAATTTACCCTTCTGTGCTTGAAGTTCGTCTGTAATCAAGGAACATCCATAAATAATCTAATCAAATCAAATAAACACTACCTGATGAATATCAAATGTTGTTGGAGTTTCCTCCAGAAATATAATTTGTTGCCTTTTGGTTTAGCAGAAAACATATACAGCTATCACCGTTAGAACATTGAATGGGAGAGTATGTAGTGGTCTACAGAATATTTATGGTCAGAAATTCTTATCACAAACATGTCCTGTTCATCAAATTTCTGTATAAAATTCATCAATGATATTGAATTTACTTATGAATAACAAAAAATATCAGAAGCAGCTGACTTGCGCAGCAATCACATCAAGATACCAATGCAACATTTGCAAACAGATAGCTATAACTCTCAGTCTTCTTACCAATTTCCTTCTTTGTTTCTTCCAATTGTGTTTGCAGTGTTCTAACTTGGGAAGACAACTTTGGATTCGAAAAGGCATCCAACTGGAACAAACATCATAAGATAGTAGAATTCGGCATCAAGCAGTTAGTTTTAATAAAATTACCTATCTCACCGACACCATGACTTAGACTAGAGTACCAGAAAATATTTTTCTCTGACCATAATACAGCCATGCTGAATATGAAATCTGTGGGCTGAAAATGTCTGATAATGGAAGACAGTCCAGCTGTGTATGTTGGTCCCTTATCAGGGAGGTCATCATTCTCTTTCTGATAATTGGACTAGTCATGACAATAACAAAACATATCTGAATGGTCACTGAAGTATCACAGAATAAAAAATCTTAACTTACAAATATTGCATGTTGATAAATGATAATGCAATGACTGCATCTATTTGTGATCAAAAGTGAGATTCATGACTTTTTTAATGTTTCTCTATTATGGCCAAATATTTCCCCCCCCCTTGACCTTAGCCAATGACCTGCATCCAGCATTACCTCACTTACCAGGTCATGATCATCTTCTGCTAAGTATGTGCTTCTAATCCCCCTCAATTACAAAGATATGGCTATGATAACATATTCAATCTTTTTACTCTAGTGACTTTGATTCAGGCCATTGTTTGTGGAGAAGCAATCTTTGTGCTTGCATACACTCAATACAAACTTATAGTCAAGACTGAAAGTGGGATAGAAAGATATATAAACAGATGAACAAACAAACCCCTCTGTTTGCCTGGGACTTAAGCGTGCTTCCACATTGTCTACTACATATTCAGCAAAGAAGAGCAAAGTTGTTAATTTCAGCATATGAACTGAAGACTGATTTTTCAGATCTTGGCCCACAAAAAAAAAAAAAAAAAAAAAAAAAAAAAGACAAAAACTATGAAATTCACAAACAAATCTTATTCCCAAAATTTGCTACAAATTGTGTAGTATCCAAATACTTGAAAATGTTCAGAACTGAGAAGTCAAAAATATCACAATATGTCAGTGAAGTAAGTCAAAAATATCACAATATGTCTGTGAAGTATGGCTTGCAAAGTTATTGAAAAGTACCGGTATAAAGGTTTTCAATACCAAAACTTTCTTCAGAGTGGAAAGAGGCGATAGTAGTGAGTATATTTTATTCTAGTGACTGATAAGCCAAAAAAAATAAAAAATTAGACCACACCTGTTGAAAGTTATTGAAACTGGTAAAAAAAATATCAACTGTCATGAACAAAAAAAAAAGACCAGAGACAAATTCTTAGACATTAAACAATTAATAGGGTTTGATATTCATTGTTTGAATTTCTATTCATACACTAAGGAAGTTCTTTTGAAGATTTCTAAGATAAGAATGTTGTTCCTGTCCTCAGTTTGCTTGATATTACGTCACACACATTTCTGCTGTATCAGCACGATTACAAATTTCTGTTGAGGAAGTGATTCTTCATGTACTTCAATTGTCCTGACATGTTTCTACATAACCTATGATGCTATACAACTTTGCATGTGTATAACTGGAAAGAATTTGCTTGTTTTTATCCATTCAAAACCTTTTCATTCACATAAAGACAGCAACACCTGTGTAGTGTAGTGCAAACAATTTTGACAAACAAGAGTACAGTGAGCAATGCCCCCCCCCCCCCAATTGTTGCTACTTTGACCTTTTGACCTTAAATTTGATAGGAAACATCATCTCATGGGTAGTCCATATGATGATATGGTAACTCTAGGTAAAAATGGTAACACTTTAGAACCCAGAAACCATTTTGCTACTCCATGTCCAAGCACTTGTCGGTTTGACCCCAAAATCAATAGGAAACATCTTCTCTCATGGGTAGTCCATATGTATGATATGGTGACTCTACATGGAAAGGATAACACTTTAGGGCCCAGAAACTATGCGTCTACAGACGGACAACCTAATTCCAGTATACCCCCCCCCCCCAATTTGTTGCCGGGGTATAATGAAGAGGGCTCTTTATCATGCATACTGTAACATAGACCTACATTTTTTAAGTTACATGTACATGTATGTCCAAAAGTTCTGTAACTTTCAGTTCTAGTGTTGGGTGCTTTTTGGTAAAGAAACAATCAATACTTTTGTTAAACATTTTCAAGAATCAAACCTTGTCCACCTAGTTGTAAAGCAAGAGCTCAAACTACTCAACTAACCGAAAGTATAATTATGTGTCCAAATTCTCTGGACTAAAAGATGATTGCAATTGTGAGAAGAACACAATGGGATTAAAATCCTCTGGAACATTTGGACTTGTAAAATTTTATTGCCCAGACGAACCAACCTTGTTTTAAGAACACTGCACAGTCTTAAATGTATACCTTGTGGGGATTTATTCAAACTAGATATTGAAATACTGCAGGTATGAATGCCATATACAGACAGACAACCAGACAGACTGGCTATGTTTCCCGTTAAATTTCATTTAGAGGAGGACTAACACAACAGATATTATTGGAACCTACATCTTGAGAGAGATATTGCACCATCACTGTCATAGCATCGAAAGCCTGAAGGTTGCTTTTCATCTGCAGCCTGGCATAGTTGAGTTCCTTTGTTCGACTCTCACAGAGTGCTTCTAGACGAGTGACTTTCCTGTTTGGTGTGGGACTGATGACATCTGATTGCTGATTGGCTGCTTCTGGTTGTTCTTTGGTCTTTGTCTTGTTTCGTTTTTGGCTAAAGAAAAAAACACAAAAAAATTTTTCAACTCTTTGATGAACTTACATACAACATCCAAAAGTGTAACACCTAATAATACCATATATCAAGAATTTTTGCTTCTAACTCAATAATTCCATATTTCCACTTTGCTTATGAGTACATGTATCGATCTCTAAATATGATATAAATCACTTTAAGTTTGGTCACTTCTACTCTGAAATACCTCAACCTCATAACTCCACCTTAAAATTGTGATGTGTGCATGTCACAATATAAAAGTGGTATAAGATTCAGAGGAATTTCGGATAAGGTAACTTCGTACTCCATTGAATAAAGATGAAAAGTATAGCAATACTGGAATTATCCCTTTGTGGAATAGCATGTAGGTGTTTTCAGAATAACTAGCTGTTCATTAACATTTTGTAAATTAATCCAAACAGGATTACAGGGATCCAAGCAGGTTGAACTATATTTGATATGGAGTGCAGACATTAGATCACAGATACGCTTAAATATGTAGCAATCAAAGAAGCTATTTATTGTTCCAGATGCTTGCTTCAACTAGGATCATGATTTTCACAATATTCAAGCATAGTGTTCAGTAAATAAGCATGTAGCATTTGCTTTACATGTATATATAATTTTTACTCTCAAATTACCGTAACAAACTTTTTATTAGCACAAGGTTTAGGCTCTGTATGGTGAAAAATTTAGTACAACTAGAACACCGACAGTCAGCAAGGGCCCCACCAAGGCAAATTTTGTAATATACACATCTGCATGTATATGGTGATAAACAGGTGAGCAAAATTTCAGCTATATGCAATGTTTAGGTTTTGAGTTTTAGTGTTCACAAAGTACAATTCTCAAAATCTGTAAATTTTCATTAAAAAAAGAAGATTTTTGTCCAAAAATTTTGTTCCCTATCAAACCAAATTTAAATATGCACATCTGCATATGGTGATGAACAAATGTGCAAAAGTTCAGCTATGTACAATGTATAGGTTTTGAGTTTTAGTGTTCACAAATTACGATTCTCAAAATCTGGTATCTCTCCATGCAGGGCCCTAATGATAAAAAATTGATACAAATGGTATAAAATAAATGCATTTTTCCAATATATTCCTATCATTAAGCAAAATATCAAATAATAGAGAATCATCAATAAATACATTTGATATCAATACCTATTTGTTTTAAGACTCATTCAGAGTAAATCAACATTTCCTCGAATAATTTATAACCTGTATTGAAAAAATGAGACATATCTAAAAGTTAAAGAGCTAAACCAGGTATGAGCAAATACAGATGAAATTCAGACTTTTGTAAAGTAATGAAGTTGATAAAGATGTTTATGTAGGCTTACCTAAGGCAGAAAAGGTTTGGAATATGAAGAGAGCCAGAGATATCATCCCTATAGCATCTTAGTTTACCCTTCAGCCATCTTAATTTGATCTGGACTTAAATTCACCTCAGATTTACATAAATGTGCTAGTAATCACTGTGCAAAATACAGGAGAAAGTATACATGCTGTTAGACATTTAAAATTTAGTGAATCAATATTCTTCAGATTTCCAATTTAAAGACATAGCCCCACCTTTTCACAGATAAAACACCTCTTGAGATGACTGTACATTTACATTAAGACACAAGACAAGTTTGATCATGGAAATGGAGCTAAAGAGCTTTATATATGATAAGGGCCCAATTCATACCCAAAATTGTGAAAAATTCATGTGAAAATTTTCAAGTGCCGTTAAAAGTTATTTTGAAACTTTAATTATTGAATGACAAAACAACGATAATGTTTACAACCCTTGTAATTTCATGACACAAAATAAAGCATTTTATCATTAGTTTCTTTGTCACTGCAAGTTTGTTTTTTGATATTAAAATACTCCAAACCTAAGAGATATACATGTGTACTAAATAAAAGTTGAAATAAAGTTTTTCAATGCTCTCTGTTTTGCAGAGAGGAAATTGGTGGAGAGCTGTGCACTGAATTCACCAGAGAATACGATATGTAATGGACACTAAAACCAGTCATAAACTGATTGTAAAGGTTAATTCACATGCGATTGAAAAACTCTAGGAGATTCAACTGTCAACTACCACAAAGCGTGTAATATATCTATAAGTGAATATATTCAATTCAAGGTTTTTCTCAGCATACCAGGCAGATTTCAATGAATAACAGCAATTGCAGCTGCACAAGATATACAAGTTCTCTCAATTTTGTTAGCTATATTCCAAGCATATTCAAATAGTTAATTTTTATCATTTCTTCCATTTCTCTATAAGCTTCTTGGTACAACCACACATGCAGCAAAACCATTAAAAACTCTACTGCTTCGCACTATAACCTTCCATGCTTAATGTTTATTAGAAGAACCACAAATGCTTATTCAACAGAAGACAAGATCTATGACAACATAAGCAAACCATGGATATATGAGAGATGTTCAGCGTAAGGAAGGTTTATTTTCACTGATATGAAATCAGTTGTAATTCATAAAACAAAAACATGCCTGAGATTACATGACCACATCTAGTCACTGCTTACCTCCCCGGGAAAACAGTTTTTCAAAGCTGACAAGAAGGGACCGGGGTCTACTAGGTCTGGAGCCTTTGTTCGACATTGTTGTCCAGTCTTTCACATCTAGGCCTTAATCACTGGTTACCGAGAAATTGTTTTCCCCACTGGTCAATAACAAGTGACTAATAAAAGCACTGTCCTGTCCCAATCACTCACACAAAAAAACCCAGCTCCCATTGATTGATCATATCATAAGTATTGATTTTTGAGGGGTGGCCCCCAATAAACATCTGTGAAGTTTTGTCCTCAAACAAATGAAATATGTGTTCCTTAAGTTGCAAGATTGATTCACAGGCTCACAAGAACAGTCATCTCACCAAAAGCAATGAACCTGGGAGTATACATGAAACTGTAAACCTGAAAAATTCTTTAAAAGTTGGGACTTGGCCGCAGGCATCTGTTTCCAGTCATCATTGTTACGACATGTTAGAGGGGAGGTGTTTCTCTTTCTTATCACCATGGGATATCGAATGAAAATGCTATTGTACATTATTTTTTCTGCCACTTTTTGTCTGCCACTGCTACAGCCAAGGGGGCACTCAGTGTTTCTATTCACCAGACAATTGCCAGACAATGGGCAGGAAAGTCAGAAATTTACCAACAATTGATACTAAATGCATTTTATAACAAAATGCAATTAAATTATATTATTATCATGAACTTTTTATCAATAGTACAATGCATGGATTAAAATATGTACTTGCCATTCTTTGAAAAGAAACAATAACAAATTCATCCTCTTGTAAAGAGAAAAACTTGATCTCTTATATGAAAGAGAACTTCCACAAGAAGAGCAGATGCCAGACTGCAGCCATAACAAAGGAGGTTGACCACTGCTGCAGATGCTGCCTAATTGCCTATTTCCTTACAGTTTCACAGCATCTTAAAAAAAAAGTTTCCTCAATATGAGTCAACTGTAAGAGGTAAAATCCCTCAACATGTGGTAGAAAGATCACCGTCAGAAAAATTAAGTGGCAGAAATGGCCAGGAACTAATCTTCTTGCATTCTTGTGCAGTCTTCGAAATCAAAACAAACACTGTATTCACAAAAGTTCTCACAAGTTCCTTTGTTTGAAGGGGAAAAGGGATGAACATGAGCAAATAACAAAAAAAGAACCAAAGATGAAGCAGTTGTTCAGTTCCTGACTCTGAAGTTGATAACCAGTAGAATTACTCCCAAATAATATCACCTGCTGCAACATCCACAACAAACTATTTAATTACCAGCAACCTCTGAGGTCATTACAAAAGGATGTTAATGTGACGAATACAGGAAACAAGTTGTCAAGAAACTGTGTATCTTTTGTATTTTATTTTCATAAGCAGTCTGTACCAACAATTTTCATTAAAACACTTTGTCTTGTCTATCCAAGTGTGACTGCTCAATATTGCCAACCCAAGTGCAACTGTGACATTGCAATATGAGAGATGAGACAGCTGGTTTAACTATTAGACATAATAATGATCATCAATATTGTGTGTATTTAGACGAGCTGTAGTCAATGTTCATTTTCAAAATTGTCCTACAAAATAAATTTTCTTATGCATTATCTCACACTGTAGAAATGGTTTGGGATTTTTTATGCAAACTATCTATGAAATGAAAATTTACCTTGTTTAAGACACATCCTAAGCATTGCTGCCAACATCTTTACTATGAATTTGCAACCTTATTTGAAAACCATGTGTGTATGAGACAAATTAACCTTCTACAATAGTCAATAGTAATCCCAGTAATGAAAGTTCATAGTCAACTTAAAGTAATCTTAAGAGCATTTAATCTCTCCGTTAATATTTTCTAAACCATACAAATCTTTTGGTATACTTTTGATGGCTTTGGTTTTTTAAAATACAAAATAATGCACAAAATCAATGGAGATATTCAGAGACAATGAGAAGATTTACCTTGTATTCAATATGCAAAATATATTTCAATAATGAACTAGTCCTTTGTTTTCAGGTAGTGAAGTGAAACTAGATAATATCTGGGAGCTAACTGTAAACCCTGTCTGCAATACCTATATCTATATTGTCTACACATGTACATAATCCCCTTCACTGAGTGATGCATAATAAATATACAATACTTGAATTGTATCATTTAAAAGTTCAATACCCCTAAAGAATAGCCATTATGAATGGTGAAGTGAGAATAACAGAGAGCAATGAATGTGTTCGCACCTACAGATGGCCGTAAAGTTGTAATTTATATGAAGTTAAACCTACCATAACCTTTTGAACGTGGACTTCCACTGACCCATAAAACATACAGGGTGAGTTCTGAAGACCAATAACAGACCAGGATCACCACCAAATAGACACCACAGAACACCACCACACGATCTACCACGGGCCAGGACAGCAACTCCTGGTCCAGTACCGGATAAAGGGGCCACAGCAAACTCCACCCCATCTCGGAACCGTACAATCCTCCACCCAGGGTCACATTGCACCAAACAGCCAGAGCTTTCTTATCCCAATGTTACACACCGGGAAGGTGTTAAATTTCTACTCGCAGATAATAACCCTTCAAGATTGCTCAGGTGAAAATTGTCAATTATCATGGTACAAAATCCCGTGTACTAAAAAAATGTCCTTGAAGGAATATTGTTAAATATTTTTGTCAGATTTCACCTTCATATAAAGGTGCCCTGCTGGTGTATGTGTATTTAATTCTTCTAGAAAGTTAGATCTATTGACATTAGAATGTTTATTACTTGTAGACTTTTTAATGAGAATTTCCAAACATCTCTCTTCAATGATTGTTGCCCATAGCAGAATTCAGATAAACTTTGAAGTCCTTATTGTATATACAAGTAAATCATCGATCCTGACAGGTAATAAATTTTTCTGATGCTCTTTAATTTAAACTCTCAACAAAAAGTACCAATAGTTCTGTTTTGAAATGCTATATAACATTATGTAATCTAAGCTCAACATTAGCAAATTACGAAGCCTTTGTTACATTCTTTAAACCTTATAAATACTGTTATTTCATTACTTTTTCGTTGTTTTTATTCTTGTGCCAAACCACAAAAATAAGTATTCAAAGAAATACAGTTACTGCATATTCCAGAAGATTAAAATAGCTTAGTCTACAAAATTACCGATAAAAAAAACCTGTACTTTTTGACAAACAATAACCAATATAAACCCTTATAATTCACTATTTCACCTACTTCTGATAGATCATCATCATGAACAAATGATTGGAAATGACTTACACAGCAATTTGTTTACCATTAGTGTGTTCATCAAAATACCATGGATTTCTATGAACTCATACACTGAATAAATCTTCATTAGCCATGAGTGGGGTCAGTTTCTGTCTGTTCATCATTATCAAGGCATGAAATTTGACCAACCAAAAAAAAAAAAAACCTCATGAAAAATCTACTCTTGAAACACTGGCAGAAATTAATAACACATGTCTTTAGTAAGAAATTCCAAGTGGTGTATGTAAAATGATTGAGGCTCACAGCAAGTCTATTGAGATTTCTACATAAAACTCATCACTGAGTGAAGGGAAAAGCACATCAAATTTTTGTGAAGGGCTGCATTTTTTAACGATGAAAACCAACCATAAACTTTCTACATACAAAAGGTGTTTCTGTTTGCAATTAAATGAACTGAGGATGCTTTCATAATGCCAGATGAATTCTCTATTTCCAGATTCATGTTTATAAGAATAAAAGAGAGAAGGGGGAAAAAAAAACACCACTAAAAAAAACAAGACTTTTCCATTTCATCTCAATTTTGATGAAGTCACTTAATTGATCACCAGCTCCTGAGTGACTAAGACATCCACATCTGTTTTTAAAAAAGCCAATCTACATCAAGATGAAAATTAAATTTAATTTTTTTCAAAATCTGCCAAAAAGTAGATGGTGTAACTCGGGTATCTTTTACATTTTATGTGTGCATCAGCATTGAAATGACCTTGAATCATCACACACATCAGCTCCCATCACATTCTTCCATCATCCCTCATACAAATGATACCCCAAAACAAGAAAAGTTTTAGAAACATATGTGCCCCATGTGGCAATATTGAAAAGGATCAACTTTGAATTCAGAATATCTATTTTTGTTTATTTGTTTTACGTCCCATCAAAAATTTGAGGTGTCACCAGCTGTAAGTGAAGCACCACAAATTTAGACCTATATGTATAGTGCTC
>CAJDSM010014354.1:0-13831 GCA_903981925.1 Ostrea lurida
TGTTTAACTCAATAAACTTTGTTTTACACCTAAAAAAAAATAAAAAAAATGATTTGATTTAAAGATTTGATCATGATTTAAAGTGCATGGGTCATTGATTTTGAACAAACTTTGAATCTCCTTCTATATCAGGAAGCTTCCATATAAATCTCAGTTCCTGGCCCAGTGGTTCTTGAGAAGAAGATTTTTAAAGATTTTCCCTTATATAATATGTAAAACTTTGATCCCCAATTGTGGCCCCATCGTACCCCCAAGGGTCATGATTTGAACAAACTTGAATCTCCCTCTATATCAGGAAGCTTCCATATAAATCTCAGCTTTTCCTGTCAGTGGTTCTTGAGAAGAGATTTTAAAGGATTTTCCCTATATAAATCATATGTAAAACTTGTTTATCCCCAATCTTGTGGCCCCATCGTACCCCCGGGGTCATGATTTGAACAAACTTGAATCTCCTCTATATCAGGAAGCGTCCATATATAAATTTCAGCTTTTCCTGGCCAGTATTGGTTCTGAGAAGAAAGATTTTTAAATGCACACCACCCTATTCTTGCATTTTCGTGATTATCTCCCTTGAAGAGGGCACTGGTCCTTCATTTTGAACAAACTTGAAGCCCCTTTACCCAATGGATGATTTGTACCAAGTTTGGGGTTGAATTATGGCCCAGCGGTTCTTGAGAAGAAGTCGAAAAATTTGGAAAAAGTTAACGGACAGACGGACCGGACGGACGGACAGACGGACGGATGAACCTTCGGTTCAGAGTGAAGCTAATAAATGGAGTGAAACGCGTCATCTCAAGTTTTGCATCGGAAACGAAAGGAAGACTTACGAAATTAAACGAAACCTTGATATACCTCAATATGGTAAAGCAGCTGTTATTAATTTTCAGAATTTTTTACGATATTTATCATCAGTCAGTACTATCAAAGCAATTGTTACTGAAACATATACATGTTGCAATCCGTCAGAAAATTGTTGAGCGCCTAAATTGATCCATCGTCGGAACCCACGGTGTGATGGAGAGAGAGGAACGAAGCGTAATCAACCGTGGGTTCCGACGATGAAATTGATCATAATATTGAAATTCCTATTTATTGTTTATATACGGTTTGCAGAGATACAGTGAGCAGTGACTCTCGAGAGTAGTAAAACACGGCAAATAAGACGACGACATTTTTGAAAATTATTTTGGTATATATAGCATGAAAAATAGAAAATCCAGTACTTCTTTATTTTTGTATGAGATAATCTATGATCCTTATATTGAAACCCTTTTTCCTTATGTCATTATTTAATTCATCTCTGTACTGAGCTAAATAACCGAATAAACATTCTAAGCTTCACTGGTGGCACTGAGCTGTACAGTATAAGAGTAGTTTTACACCGACTTAGTCTTATGTTTATCTATGTGATAATTAATGCATATTTAAGTTATACATGTAAGCCTGGGGGGAGGGAGGGGGTTCTTGCTTATATTTTCCCCCCCCCCCCCCCTAAATATATTCAATATTTTTGAAATCATACCCATTCACATATTTCCGTAGAAAATTTTGACCCAATCATTATATTTTATACCAAAATTGTGATTGCCTATTAAGAGTATATGGCCGGTATTGATCCCAAGGACACAAAATCAAAAGTCAGGCTGTAATTTTCGACCAAAAACCATGCTACCGCCTAACAGTAGTCTCAATACTTTGATTTCCGAATCATGTCACATAATTTAGAACATTCAAAACAAAGCAGTGTTTATGGGCCTTTTTTTTTGTTTGCCCCTCCTCCCCCCCCCCCCTTCAAAACTTTTTTATTGCCCCCGGAATTCTTCGATTCGGGGGCATATAGTTTTTTGGTCTGTCCCGTTGTCTGTCAAAAACTTTAACATTGGCCCATTAACTTTTGAAGACATTGAGTGGGACTTTTCAGTATTACACATGTGTGTTCCTTATGACAAGCCTTTCTATTGGTACTCATAATTTTTTGACCTCCTGACCTTGGACCTTTAGACATGTTTGACCTACTTTCCATGCTAACTTTAAATGGCAGGTGGTGGACTTTCATATTACACTATGTGTTTCCTTATGACAAGGCCCTTTGCTACTGGTACCAAACATTTTTGACCTCCTGACCTTGAAGTTTGACCTACTTTCAAAAACTTTAACATTGGCCATAAAACTTTTGAATGGCAAGTGATGGGAATTCATATTACACATGTGGTTCCTTATGACAAGCCCTTTCTACTGGTGCCAAAATTTTGACCTCCTGACCTTCACCTTGAAGTTTGACCTACTTTTTAAAAAACTTTAAACATTGGCTATAACTCTTGAATGGAAAGTGATGGACTTTCATATTACACATGTTTGTTCCTTTTGACAAGCCCTTTCTATTGGTACCATAATTTTTGACCTCCTGATCTTGACCTTGAAGTTTGACCTATTTTTAAAAAACTTTAACATTGGCTCTAACTTTTGAATGGCAAGTGATGGACTTTCATATTACACGTTTTTTCCTTTTGACAACCCTCTATTGGTACCTCATATTTTTTACTTCCTGATCTGACCTTGAAGTTTGACCTACTTATTTTAAAATTTAACATTGGCCCCCTAACTTTTGAATGGCATGTGTGGGACTTTCTATTACCATATGTTTCTTATGACAAGCCCCTTCTACTGATAAATTTTTGACCTCCTGACCCTTGAAGTTTGACCTACTTTTCAATACTTTTACATTGGCCATAACTTTTGAATGGCAAGTTGTTGGACTTTCATATTACACATGTGGTGTTTCTCTTTGACAACCCTTTTACTCGGTACCGACATTTTGACCTCCTGACGTTGACCTTGAAGTTTGACCTCTTTCAAAAACTTAATTATTGAATGGTAAGTGATAGATTTTTCATATTTTCACATGCATAATCCTTTTGCAAGCCCCTTTCACTGGCATGTGGAATACGGGGGCATCAGTGTTTCAAACAAACCATCTTGTTTTTTTTTCTCATCACACATCATATTTAGATGTTTGCTACCCCCCCCCCTTAAAAAACAGTCCTACGCCAATGAGGCATGTATATATTAATCAGGGCGTAGGAGCAGGGGGGGCACATGCCCCCCACTTTCAAAAGTGGGGGGGGGCAAAAGTATGTTTTTGCCCCCCCCCCCACTTTTTCTCTAATAATTTTTTTTTCTGCAATAAAACAAAACAATTAGGAGTGTGCCCCCCCCCCCCCCCCCCCCCCCCCCACTTTCTCCGTGTTGAAAGGACCTCTTTTTTTTTTTTTTTTTGCTTGTCACATAATTTTACAAGTGTCCCCCCCCCCACTTTTCAAGTAATTTATAGAGTTTGTGCCCCCCCCCCCCACTTTCAGTGTACAAAGGACCTTTTTTTTCTTTTTTTTTTTTATCGTTACTTTTTTTTTTTTTTTTTTGCTTGTCACAAAATTTTTGAAGTTTGCCCCCACTTATCCGTGATTTTTTTTTTAGTGTGGCCCCTCCCCCCCCCCTATCTAGTCATAACCCTTTTCAAAATCAGTCCTACGCCTCTGTTAATTAATGTCTAACAGATCAAGTTCGAGTTTTGGTTCATTGATTTGTGCCCCTTTAACATGAAAAATTATTTCTCTGACCAGTTTTCAGAGTTTTTTTTTCTGACGCTTTGAGGATTATTGAACTGATTTTACTGTGGAATCATTGTTAAATTTCGTGGGGGCCATGTTCGGGGATAACCAAAATTTGCTGGTTCGTGGGGACGGTAAACTTTCGGTGGATAATTGAAAATAGGTGAACGGCATAAATATTTACAATGAATGAAAGGGAAAATAAAAACATGTTTGTAGCGGGACGTAAATTCGTGGGAAAGTGACCTCGAACATTGCGGTCCCCCACTGAACATTGATGATTCCACAGTAATCATTTCTTGTATGCAGGTGTACATTAATGAATTAAAGATAAAGTTCGAGTCTCATTTCGGTTTGTTGATTTTTTTTTTATAGTTGTGCCCCTTCAACCTGGAAAAAATGCCTTTTTGTATTCAGGATGCATCACCAAATGTTTTTCAAGATATTGAACCGATTTCTTATACAGGAAAGTTGACCCTTGGATTTGAAAAATTACTGCTTTCAATTTTAACCTTACTAATACCTTTCATTGTACCTAACTGTAGACTGGGGCATTCATGTCGCACCTACATATCTAGTTTAACCTGCTCGTGATGCAACAGAGCCATGATTTGGATGCAAGCATCCTCACTAATGCATAAAATTGGTTCCTAATTCGATTGCAAGTCTACCAGGCCTGTACCATTTTTTCCTTATGGGCCTATAAGGCAATCGCAACCTACTGATGCATGCAACTAAAAGCTATCTACCAGACTGAACAGTGCAATCCATCTATCCAAGACCATATATTAACAGCCATCTTTCCTGCAGTTGGAAGTTGCCAAATCACATTTTATAGACCTCCATTTAAAGAAATATTTTTGGTCCATTTGTGTTGAAGTGTGAACAATCTCTCTCTCTCTCTCTCTCTCTCTCTCTCCATATATCTTGGATTTTGTATTAGCAAGCTGTTGATTTGTGGAAGTCTTGGCAAAATCTTGCAGTCTCCAGCCTTACATGTATTATTTCTGTCATTCCCAGCAAACCAAGGAAGACTTGTACAATAAAATACCAAAATGTCAAAACACTAGGAAGAAAGCACTTTTTATCATTGATGGCATTTAAGTCATCTGAACACATATTTACTTGCTTTTACAACATTAATAAATAGTTTTACATGGAATGATTCATATTTCTACACTGAGATATCACAATATCAACGCTAGTTTGTACAGTTCTACCAATATTTTCAAATGTTTATCTTCAAGTAGGAAATGAAATATCAACCTATTTTGACCTTTATCTAATTCCAGTCAATCAAAAAATATCATAAACAGCATACAGTAGTGTGATTATGAACAATTTTACCAAATGGACTCATTAATATGTGCATTCAATATGTTATGACAATGTAAAACAATATGAAAAATAATCAAGAAGTCTTCCTATTTTGACCATTGCTTTGTATCAAATCAATTCAAGGTATAAACATTAAACGAACTGTATACAGTATCTGTTATAATGACCCAAGATCAAAATAGGCTATCATATCATTTCATCATCACTAAACTTAATAAACAAACCAATCATAAGTAATGGCTAAATGGCTTGCTGATCAAAGAACAGTACATATGTTGCGTATATTGCTTTTTGGGTCAAATGCTCAAGTTGCTTCCTGTGAAACTCCCGTAAATGTTGATACTGTGACACTGATAAAATGAAACTTCAAAAAACTAAATAAGTGAAATGGCATGAAACTATGGCAGTTTAACTGGTGAATCGGGCAGTACAGATCAAACTAATCAAACTAATCAATGATACAACAAGTACTATTTACACAGTCAGAATAATGACTAAAGCTATCTTACATCCTGGCAAATAACACAATGATACAGTAATGGGCAAAAAAGCTATTTTTATAGATAATTATTAAATGATGATGATTCCTATTTATAATATGAATGTGAGAAGGAAAAAATATGAATTGAGGTCAAAAATACTAAAATATGATATAACTTATAATACATTCATGTAAATAATGATGTAAAGACAACACATACCAAATATGTATGGTACCTTGAGATCAAAAGTTAATGGATTTCTGATCATTTCCATCTCCTTAACCTCTAATTTCCTGTCCATTGTTTAGCATTGACAGTATGGACTGAGACTTTTAAATATGATTTGGAAGTTCACAAAATTTACCTTTCAAAAATTTCAATCAGTTACTGAATACAATGTACTTTTCCAAGATATGCCAACAAAAATCACAGCACTATCAATAATTTTATCACAGAAGCAAATAATGTAAAATCATAATATTTCAATGTTAATGAATGTACATTGAATATTAGTTATCTTTTCCTTTAATATCACAATATTAAGTACTGCTTTGAATTCAGTGGAACCTGAATTCAGATTGACAGAAATTTGATGTTTCATACACGAGGTAGATAATATATAATTTCATAGTCTGAAGTTAAGTTGATGAGAAGAGGTGGCAATTTGACTAGAACTTGCTCACAATAGCTTTAATAATCAATATGTATTTACCACAACCTAAACTGAAGAACATGAAAAATATAGAAGTGTTGCAAATTAAAATTTCAAAATCATGAATTCAAACAGTAGATTCTTTTTGTGTGCCTGAAGGACTAGTGGTAGTGACTAGACTTTCTCCAGTATCCACAAAGCCAGAACTTGTGTCACTTTCCTCATTGGTCAGGTCTTTGATGTTGGTGAGAGTATTGTTGTCCACTCGGTTGTCTGTAAGAGTGGAGCTGTCCATCAGGGAGTCACTGGTCTGGCTAGTTTGACTGGAGTCCATTGACTTCATGGAATCCATTTTTTCGTAATCCCAAATCAAGCTTCCAGTTCCCGAGGTCATTTCCGAGGGGCAGTAGGATTCAGTAGAATGAGACAGGTCAGACGTGTCCTCCTTAGTTTCATCTATGTGTAGAATTTCACCTTCAAATTCTTCCAGATCTCCCTGAATATCGGGCGATTGACGGCTGTTTGGTGTGATAAGTTCGGGCTTTGTTTCACTGCTGCTCTTGCTAACGTGGTCCATGTCCTCTGTTATTTTCTTTAAATTGTCAGGTGTCACTGGTGCAGGGAGGCCCTGAGGTACTTCGAACACATCAGCATCATTACAAGACTGGATGAGACGAGTTCCGCTCTCACTGACATGATCCGTTGGCACCTCCTCGTAAGAATGCACCATCCTGTCATCTTCAGAATGAATCTGCAGACCCTGTGTAGGTGAACAAGAGTCTGAGTAAGTTTTCATCCTGTGCCGGGGGCTTCCTGTGGGAGAAGTCCTGTCCTTCTCATACAGGAAGTTAGCGGAACGTCTTTTCATTTTCTTTTCAGCAGAGGATTCTACAGAAGAAATGGATCTCCTGTACACATGGCTTGCTGGGGATTTGTCTAAATCACCAAATGCTGGTGATCGAGCTTTTCTCCTCATTGCGGGGGAACTGTTCTCACTGTGACAAGGGGAACCTCCAAGTTTGGACAGATTCTCCAGTGACCCAGGGTCTGCCAAGTTCACTTTGTATATCAGTTCTTCAAAGTCCATTGACAAGCGTTTGTTGGCCTTTGTCTCCTTGTCACATTTTCTCATTAGCATCTGACATTTGTCATGAAGTTGCCTGTAAAATTATATATAAATATTTGAAGCCTTGTCTAGATATTCACTGAATTGTATTTATCATGAACTTCATTTCAATGTCCACAGCATTGCAGTACTTTTCAAAAATGATTAAAACTGATTACCAATATCTAGCTGTAAAGTCTTTCTTAACTATATTCTACAATGGTCTATTCTATGAATTCAAAGTTTGTCCTTTATGGACTTTTTCAATTTACCATTGTTCAGATATGGAAATCATTACCAAATATCAATATGGAAATCATTAATCAATATATGGGGTACACTCACATCAGGATCCTTTCAGATCAATCATATCTACAGTTTATTTGATTTTCAAAAAAATATAGAAAAATATAAATACAAAGTATCAGAATACATCTTACTTTGCTTTATACAACGGTGAGACTGAAGGTCGAACATTGCAGAAAAATGATAGTCCGCATTAGCCGGTCTATATTGGAAATAATCCTACATAAGGGGTTAGAAGGAAAAAATTCTGGCAATTTGACTTCGCAATTCCATTTTAGAACACACATTTAAAGCCATTTTTATCTTTTAAACGATAAACAAGAACTAAATTACTATGTACATCAATGAAGATCGTTGTGATACAATCATCTTTATATCATATGACTGTTCACTATACGAAAAATGGTAGGCACTTATATCAAGCGTTGTGACTGTCAAACATTCATACTAAGAATTGTAATAATAACAAGGATAACAATATTATGTCTAATCTCCTAATCCCTGTAGGAAGCACAATATAACTACAGCCTTTGTCTTATTTTCTATATCTGTCTATGCTGATAATGGCTCCAAGTTTTCTATCTTTGCTGCTGTGCACAATTTTTTCCTTTGTCATGGAGTTCTTTCTGGACTATTAATAATAAATATACTACATTGAAAATTATGTAGATATGCACACTTATAAGTGCTCTTTTTTCCATAATTTTACCAGTAGAGAAGGTATTAATAGCTTAGTATACATATCGTATATATCCAAGAACACTTCAGAAAATGATTATTTTCCCTTTAAATTGCATGAATGTGTTCAGAATATGTTCTTCTAAATGGATAATAACAGATATGGATAGGTAATAATGTTGGTACTACAAATGAAATTGATAACAATGCTATATAAATGTAACCAAATTTTCTAATTCTTCAAAACAAATTGAGAGGGGCAAATTCATTGTTGCTAATCACTGTAATTTAATCAATAGAATTTCTTGTTGCAACTTCTTCTTTCATTTCATGAATTAATTACTGACATTACTGGATTATCTCCCTTGCATTTATCAATTATTCTCTACAATTCAAACATGAAAGAAGTTTTGACTTCAAGATATATATTTGGGCCACAGTCTAGATAGAAGCTAACTCTTTTATAATCATAAAATATGTTCCATGAGTGATTAAGTATCATAGATTGAGAATCAAGAATTATTGCAGAAAAACCTTATCAAATATTTAGAAGAATTTATTGATCTAGGGATTTCAAGTATACGTATCCCATGCCCAGTGGATGATGGTCAAAATGGACTATATTACCGGTGTTCATTATCGTGCAAGTTAAATGCTTTCAAATACAAACAATCTAATACCAACATTTTGTTTTATATTTTATGTTAAAAAGAACCCATTCTCAAGGATCTCAATAAAAACAAATTAATTTTTTCTCTGTTAAAATTCGTGAAAATTCATCGGTTCTGCAATTTCGTTTGCTTCGCAATTGCTGAACTAAGAGTTCATTGTATCGTGGGCTAACAATCAAAATCAATCTACAGAGCAAACAGCACATAATTCATATTTCTTTAATCTAACTAACAATTACCCTTTTTAGCCTTTGATCCACTTTAAAATACGAATAATAATTTTGACTGTAACATATTCACGGAGAATTCGGACAATCTGATGAATGCGTGCTCAATTTTTACGCGTGAATACGAATAGTAAATGATGATTTTCTTATATACACAATATTGTCTTCCTACAATTTGTTTCACATTCAGCACATTCGAGAATTTCTTTACTTATTAATAAAGATGACATTAATATGCTTAAAAATTCTGGATTTAAGTTACAATGGTTTAATTAAGATATGACGCTTATTTGACCTATGTTATACGATATAATTCCTAAACTTGGTGCGTTTACGCTTATCATATCCGCGAAACGATCTAACTTAGCGTAAACTGTACAAGTTAGATTGGATATCGTACTAACATAGGTAACAATAAGCTTCATTCCTTATAATTTAATTTAAAAATTGTAATAATTTGTGTGATGAAAGTAACTCGAGATAATTAAGGATTTTGAATGAGCGACAGATTTGCCGTAAGCAACAAAAGTGAGGAACATAAGTCAATTGCATTGTACGTCAGTCTAGGACTCACAAGGAGACAAGTTGACTTACCAACATATTGATGTTGCTCAATCGTAATCCAGCCAATCAAAATGCTTCACACCAGAATCCTCCACATGTTCTATAGCTGACATATGAACTCTCAAATTCGAAAGATATTATCTCAACACTCCTAAAAATCTCAATCCATTAAAGACGTTTATCATGTACAAATATGTTTACCAGTCATCGCTCACACTTCTTTGTTTTTTGCTAGTAGTCCTTTCTCCGTTATTGCGTGTCGACAATATTTATTAAGATTTTTCATTCCCACCAGCAAAATTTTCACTATTTTCCAAAAACATGGAACATTGACTAATAGCCAAATATATATGCATATTATCTAAATTCTTGTAGTGTATTTTTTTAAGAAATATTCAAACTCGCAATTTTATCTTGAATGTTTAATCATTAGCAGAAAATCTTATCTCTAGATAGCCATATAACCGTACATTCATTCACACTTATAGGTACAAACACTCAAAAACATTACACATGATTTGCCTGTTTTTTGATTAGAAAATAACTTGCCCTATATACCTTTTTGCACGTGCGTAAAACGACGCGAAATCAAAAAATACTCCATTATCTATATGTGTAAAATCTCCAGCTTACTCCTGATCATTTAAAGCGATACATCTGGAAAGCGACCCATACATTAATCAAATTACCTCTTACACTATTCACCGACTCTCCAAATACTTTGTATTAAACCCCTCAAGCCTGCAAAAGCACCTCTTGAATAGACCTTTCATTGCAAACACAAAAATCGATCAAATATAACACAATAATCAATTATGCTAATTGTTTAAGCCCATATTTGAATATATATGCCATGATTATAACTTTACATTCTCATCCATTACAAGCCCCATAAATAAATGAAAACCCACCTTTTATCATCTATATCTTGATCTACACTCTTTAAATCTAGTCAGTAAACTCTCATACCCCCTAATCAAATTTTCGGAAAGAAAGCAAAAGCTAATGGGGCAGATAGATGAAAGCGACTATTCATAGAATCCATGCATTCCAGAACAAACCTGTTTCTATCAATTCTATTCCTAGCTCTGGATTCCTCGTTCTGATTTCTATGTACAAGATTTCAAACTTTCACTTGGGCAATTATTGTAAGCGAAAAATGCCATCTGGCAAAACACACACTTTACTTTACTTCTATGTACATACAAAAACCAATTTACATTAATTTTTGTATTCTTCATACTGGTTTCAAGAATATTAGCACAATATTGATTTCACAGGAAGTGTATTCCACAAATATTTAATCTCTCGATATTATTATGCAGTTTCACAATCTATCTAGGTAAACTTTACTAGAGCCTGTTTATAGGATACCTGAACTGGGACATCCGATCATAACAGAGCGTCTCACTGCCGGCTGCGATCTATCTCCACACCCACCCACTGGAGAGTGCTTCCACTGTGCGCAATTTGAAGCACACAACTTACATGCATCGTACTGGAGGGGTGTCTTGGTCAACGTAGATGCGACATAAAGGTATGTAGACTGAAAAAGTGAATATTGCGAAACTATCCTTTGTCGTCAATTCGCCACCTATTAAAGAGATAATCCTTCTGACAACTGACTATACCTATCGATCAGGAGAGCAAATAAATACCACTTGAAACCACCCTATTGTGGTTTCATCATGTGTGAAAAATCATCTGCAGCGTACAAACGGTACAGAACCTCCATCTCTCTAGGTTTATCAAACATCTGACATTGTATGTTCTGCATAGCAGTCGTCTGCTGCTGGTCTGCCCTTGAAGTTTCCTCTCCTATTCACGAAATAGGTTAAGCAACACCAGATAACTAACATACCCACCATCTCTATCTATCTTTACAGTGTCGTATGTCTTCCAATTATAGCTATGAGAGAGTATATATCTATCTCATCTAATCTCAACAACCGCTCAAATTTCGATATCAATATGTTACTAACTTAAACCCAACAATCTATTTCATCATCTAACACGCTTTCCTGCTTAAATCAATCTGTCACAAATAATGTTAGCACTAAGTCCTCAACACACTGAGACTTACCCCAGACCTATTTAGTTTGTACATCATTATAATCTAAAAAAACCAGACAGTTTACTGTTGATGCAACCACTATCCGAACAAACTCGTCCATGGTTAAACACGGGTATCACATAAACTAGCATAGTTAGCTCGAATACAAGGGGTGATATCAAGTTTAATATAGCTACAATAAATTGAGCTCGGCCTGCCAAGTACTATCTTTATCAGTCATGAAAACTTTATCATAATGTCCCCTGTCCATCAAGTCGATGATTACTCGTAAAATCAATTTAAGCTCTCTATCTCAGCACCCACACTTCTACAAGTCAACACATTGCTCATATTATAACGCTATAAGATTAGAAATTCACTCTTAATAGAATGAATCCAAAGAACATTTCTAAACAGACACCACACACATCAAATTTTTACATTTAAGTAAACAAACTTAATCTGGCCATCAAAAAACTTGAAATCCACAGACCCCATACATATCATACCACCCAAAATTTATTAATCATAGAAAATATCATTTTCACACACCTGCAATACTCTTTTACAACTATAATGAAAAGATCTAAACACATTAAAGTAGAGAGATCAAATACACTGGAATAAAGATTTTTAGAAATTCTCTAACTTTCACATTTAACCGCGTGCGCACTTTCAGTAATCCCTACTGATGATTTAGAGAAAAAGTCTTTTCTTTCCAATTGAGCTCTTACTGTTTCGCCAATGTCATCAAGAAGATTCCTTTCCTCCAGATTATTTATATCAAGTTTCAACATGAAATCTCCTTTCATTCACCTCTATCTGACTATAGAACTTGTATATTAAGCTATAAGATCTACTGAGGGAAAAAATGTCCCCACTGCCCCGTTAATAAAAGAATCTTGAAAGTCTACAAAAGGTTCAAATTTCATCCAAATCATCCAAAACTTTTAAATATTAATCGACACTGTGGTTGAATTTTTTCTGATCTTGCTGACTTGCACAAAGTATCTCTCCTCCAGAAATACCTCCCATACTTCATTTACTCAGATTACAACGTCCTATTATCTGGCTCAGAAAGTCCTTTATCCTTGTATGCCAATTTCACCATCTGCAAAAATCTTCTCTATTCTAGTGACTTAAGTTAAAGCAAAGACAGCTAAAATTTCTACCCTTTCTTGAAATCATTCACACAGAAGAATTGATCTCTTAATCAGTTTGTAGTCTTAAAAGGTAATAAAAAACTCATAGTACAGGTTGATGTGTGTCGCAATCATCAATCTTAAATAAAAAATGCAATATAGAGCGTAAGTGTCCCAGGACTCCTTAAATACCACAGCAGCAACATCATTTACCTTTGACAAATTCTTCCTATAAATCTCATTGTACACATTTGATTAACTGCTTTTGTAGGCAGTACCATGATCAGTGTACACTGGTATCTACCTCAGTACTGCTAAATGCATAGACTGGGACAAAGTATTGGTATAATTAGTAAAACAATTATTATATTCATACATTCAACTACTATATTTTTAATACTAATCAAAAGAAATCAATTTATAGCATCAAGTTATTTTGTATGTACATGTAGTTCTGAATTGGACTGAAATATAAATATGTACTTGGAGAGATTCACTAGCTAGCACTACCACTGTCAATATCAAACAAGTTTTCGCTGTATCTCGCCGTCAGTGAAAATAATTTGGGGCTCCCTAAAAGATAGATGACTTCATAGTATAACTTTGAAAACTGGATAAACAACTGGCAGAAAGATTGAATGCCACTTTAAAGAAATGATGAAGAGTTTTATTCCAAATTAATCTTCCATCCTGTCAATCCAATATGGAATGCGGAGACTGGCGAAATGCAAAGGTGTATTAGCATTCAGGAATTTAAAAGGACAATAAAGTTTTAAAAACATGTTTAGCAAAAAACAAACACAAAGAAGTTATATTGGAAGAAGATTGGGGAAAAAAATGAATTTGTGTTTTGAATGCACAAACAATCCTACCACTCTACAAAAAAGCAAACTTGCTTTTCTTTTGTAATTAGGGTAGTAGAAATATAAGAGAGAATAAAAGAAAACAATGCTTAAGTTAAAAAGGAATTACTTTAGTCTGATTGCTTGGGGCATGTAAAGTCTC
>CAJDSM010014355.1:3240-26981 GCA_903981925.1 Ostrea lurida
TCTCACAGTTCAATTCAGATAGTCTCATGTTTGATCAACTCTGCAAGAAGCAGACTAAATGTGTTGGTAATGAATATATTTCCAGCAAAAAGGTATACAGCCAATAAATTACCCTGCCTATGAAATCAAAGTGGAATTGATTCAAAATTGTCACAATTACACCTTACAACCATGGTCTAAAATTCTCTGTCAGTGCACCATACCCTGCTGAAAGTTAGTCAAATCTAGTAAATTTAAATTCTGAACCTGTAGCACTTCAGTATGTACAACTTCAACAAGAAAATTGACAAAATACTAGTGTGCAAACATTTTGGTCAATGACATTTTTTTAGTCTAGGGGGCATAACTCTGCAATTGTATTTTATTTGAACAAGAATCAGTCAACATCTGCAAATAGCTTTAAAAGAAGAAAGAAAAATAGCAAAAAAACAAAACAAAAACAAAAAAACTGTACAATTTTTAAAGTTCCACTAAGTTTGTCATGCACATAATCTGTACTGATTAAGATATACACACAAAATCATTTAAAGACCAGCAAATGTAACAAGGAGCGAAAGAGTGGCAAAACTGGGACAAATTTGTATGGATAGGTGTTATGCTACATGACTCAGTTATATCATACGAGGGCAATAAAAAGTGAATTACCTTTATTTTACTGCTGTTTATTTTCTGAAGTAATTTTTGTCCAGTGGATAGCTGGCTTAGGGTCTAAATAGCAACACAGTGCAACATCACAGATGTTCCCTCATAAATCGTCATGTTTTTTGCCTCACTTGAAATCTGGGTCTTTCTGCAAATGAGAAAAGTGATCAGGCTTACATACCCCATACCTTCAAAAGTAATGGATGCTACACACAATGTGCATAGAATACATACAGTCCCCGAAACGTTCTACTTTACACACGCACAGTGACCGCATGCAGAGCGAGGTAACCACACGAGAACGCACGGTGACCGCACGCTAAACGCACAGAAAAATGGTAAAGTAGAACGTTTCAGGGACTGTAATCTTAGAGATTATCACAATTAATACTTTTAATTTCATTTTCTATCTGTTTTATCTACACTTTCGATTTTTTTTTCCATTATATTATATGTTCTTTCTTTTAATCTCTGTGCTTTTATCTTTTTAATTGATATTGTCTGTACATATGTTTTATGCAGGACCATATTGAAAACTAGCTATACATTGCTAAATACGTTATCTAGATAAATAAAGGTCTTATTGTTATAACACATTCTTCTGCCTGTTTGCTATACTATACTATTTAAGGCATGATACTAGATTATGCTCTATGAAGAAGTGGACAGGCATAGCTACATCCATGTTTGTAGTCTATCTGTCATTTCTTGAAAGAAAAAAAATTACTAGATGACATACTTACTCAAATATATGTTTGAATATTGTTCAAAAATATGAATTGTGTAAAATTACATAGGGCCTGCTGTTTCACACAAGATCACAAAACAGTCTTCTATGTTAAAAAGGACATAACTCCCAGGGAAAAAAATTCAGAAGTTCCCATTTCCCATGACTACGTATGCATACTACACAAATTTTCTATTATAACGTCATGGCAAGGACCAAAACTGGGCAGACATGATAATTTCTATACATCTCTCTGTTCCAGGGGGGGGGGGGGGGGGGCACAACCAAATTACCCACGAATCTATGAAGAACTGTCAAGACTGTCGCATTAATGGATCCCTGTTTGTCATTGTAGGCAGTGCATGTGTACATTCCTTCGTCTGACCTCTGAACCTTGAAGAAGTTCAAGGTGCCCCCCAGTGCAGTGAAATGCGGGTCTGTGTCAATGGGTGTTGATTTCTGCCACATGAGACGAACTGGCCCGTCCCCCTCTGCTTTGCATGTCACCGAGGCGTCATGGTAAAGCTCAATGTTGGCATTTTTCAGAGGAGGAATAAACTTTAATTTCTCTGAAAAAGAAAAAAAAACCATTTATCTTATTATAGCCAAACTTCCTAAACTTTAGACCCTAAAAATGACCGGGTGTTATAATTAGTTTGTATGAATACAGATTCTGCACCATGATAGTGATGAAAGTCTATATTATATAACCAGGATGACAACACTTTATCCTTTAAGTTTTGCGGTGCACATAACAATAATGTTAAAATCTAAATGCAAGGATTCCTTGCAATCTTTCTATTTTAAATTTTGCTAATTTCCTTTTTGTAAGCATCCATTGAGCTGCATAATTTAGTTGGGTATCTCCGTGCAAAAATCTTAATACTGTGAGTCCTTTATTGCTCATCCAATACTGTATGGTCATTTAAAGCCCCCTAATCCCCCTCCATCACCTGCCAGTTGACCTACTTTTGACATGGAGATAGGCACCCTGCGACTCCACTAAGCTCTGCCCCGTGGTGTTGGCCACACACTTGTAGGTCCCAGCATCAGCCATTTCCGTCCGTTTTATCGTGAGGGTCCCGCGCTCCAGGTCTATGATGTGTCGCATGGATCCCTGTAAGGAAAATAGTGGTAAATTCGGGGTTCCGTTTATTATAATTAAAACTAATCCTCCCTTAGAAGCACCTGTCTCATCACGGGGTACTCATTCTGTTAGAATTTTAGGCCTAGACACTGTTTCATCTCCGCAAGCCGATTAATGCTTTTCAATAGAGTAAAACCTGCAGAATGGATACTAACAAACCAACAGAGGAAAGGCAATCCCTTCTTAGAGGGGATCAAGGAAAATTGTACAGGAGATCGTCTCTTTAGAAACTGAATGGGGATTAGTCTGTTTCAGCCTTATTCAGAACCTCACAGGGAATATATTGTCATAGTCTCGTAGCTGAATTTTCAAAAAGATAATTTTGCAATGATTAATGGATTATTAAAGGGACTGAATATATTTCCCATAACACAGTATATCTTGCTCTTTAGTTCAATGCTGAATAAATCTTACAAAGATGAAAGATACTGCAAAAACAAACTTTTCTAAGGGTTCCTCAGAACATGCAGAAGAATGCATTCATTAAACAAAGCAAAATAGTTCTACAGATTTAAGGCCGGTACTGACCATTCTGATGAGTTTGCCATCTTTCTCCCAGATCACCGTGGTAACAGGATACGGGGTCCCAGACACCTGACAATTCAAGATGGCTTTGTTGTCTTCTTCCACTGCCATGTTTAATGGGGGTCTTCGAATGGTTGGGGGCACTGAAATATAGAGAAAGCAATTACTTCAAGAGTTTTCTACAAAATCAATCAAATCTCATACAGCTGTAAAAAATAAATTTACAAGTAGATTAACAGTTCTTTTATGGGTCTTTTTTTTCTTCTTACTATAATGGGTGAGAGTTGTGTGTGCATGCAAACAAAGATTATTAGTGAAGACCGTTTCATTCAATCTGATACATTCAATCATGATGTTCACCCAGCAAACCTGGTTCTAATTCACGCCAGACACTTTATTGTGTAAGTAATTAAAACTTAATTTACTCCTGTTTCAAAGAAAATACTGCATGTGGATTAACCCTCTTACCATAACTCGTTTCTATTTCGTGTTTTTGCTCCCACAATTTACACCATAAGATCACCTTAACATTAATTACATCACCTAGGTGACAGGTGTAAATTTTCCAGATTTTTGTTGAAAATTCTTTACAGAATCAACAGATCAAAGGATTTAGTGGGAGAACACCAGATGCTTCATAAAACGAATCTACAAGGCAGTGAAGGTTGGAAACTTCCTAATGCTAATCTTGAATTATTTTTGTTTTTTTGGTTCCTCTCTAGAGCATTCTGTTTTTAAATACGGCACATTCAACAGATACTTCGCTGAATTACCAATATCATCTGTTGTGTTTTAATCTCGTTAATGTTAAGAGTTCATGTACACTTTATCAAGAGATTTCTGATTATAATTAAAAGTAAAACTAATCACCATTACTAGTAGCTACACTATTTACAAAATAAAACATTTTCCTTGGCATCATGACAGTCACTGATCAATACTTTTCATTGTTTTTGTGGTTGATGAAAACCATAATATCAATGACACCCCCCCCCCCTTAAATATTCACTCAAGAGGGAAAAAAAAGGGGTACTCGCTTACGAACATTTATACCAATAAAATTGGACCTTCCACTAGACTGAGAAGTTTGGTGGCCATGAAAATGACATGAAATCACACGATTCATTTAATACCTGAAACAATGATCCAAACTTTCTGCTGTTTAACCCCCGCTATGTTTCTCATGATGGCAGTATAATTGCCCGAGTCCATTTCCTGAGGTCTTTCAAAAATCAAATCCGTTTTGTTCACATGTATGTTGCCACTCTGTCCAACGACAAGATCACTTCGGTCTCGCCATCTGTAAAAGGGAGAGAACTCTGATCAAGCATGTCAATTCAGTGACAAGGTCACTCTGGTCTCGCCATCTGTAAAAGGGAGAGAACTCATGATCAAGCATGTCAATTCAGTGACAAGGTCACTCTGGTCTCGCCATCTGTAAAAGGGAGAGAACTCTGATCAAGCATGTCAATTCAGTCTGCAGACTTCGCATGATGTCTCTATTAAAAGTTACAGATTTAATTTAATCTAATTTAATTTGCCTCCATTGAGAACTACCACAATGTTTTCCCAACCACACAGATCCTTTTAGCTTCAGAGATTAATTTACCAAATTTTGCTTCATTAATTTAATCTGATCTAAACAAGTGGCAACAATGATTTTGAGGAAGACATGAAAATTGATCTGGATATCTGGTATGCTGGTTTAATCTATTGCCAATAAACTTCCTGTAGACTAATAGTTTGCCACTTGACTTCTAGATTTCTTTCCTGTATCGTATCGTTTCAGCTTCACTAAACACAAGGCTTTTTCCAACCACCTGAGCAAGTTCATCGGAGTAGAGAGAACCTGCACTAATATTGAAGCTTTGAAAAGCAATGTTTCTAGACAGGTGGGGGGTGCTTTCAGTCGACTACAATACACTGGGGGCCATGTTTTCCATCAATGTCGATGTATAGTTAGGAGGATAAAACAGTATTCAAAGTGATAAGTTAAACGCAGAAGCCCCAGTGATGACAGACTTTTATCCAAGATTTGGGTTGCAGGAGGAAAGTTTTTTGAAGTGGTGTGATAAAGGTTTCATGTCAAAATATCTTGACATTACCGACTGAGGATGGTTCTTTTTTTTTAACGTCTCCTTGCTGGATCCGAATGAAAGCGAAACGTTAAGATATACAGAAGATCCAATTTACAGGCCTATTCAAACATTTCAAAAAGTAACTAAATAAACAGTCAGCCGATCTGCGTCTTTGAACTGATTGAAGATCGCTAATTCTAGACCAGGATTTGATACAAGCATTGAGCACTCAAGACTTCGCAGGTGAACCTGTAAATTGAGCATGAAGATATTTCTCCCCCCCAAAAAATAATCCCTGTAATCAAAAAGACTTGATTATAAAAAAGTATGACTGCACTTGAGACAAAATCATTCATTGGGAAACGAGGCTATGAAAAAAATTATCCGCGATGTATCTGCTAGTCAACTGACCATAAAATTCATCACTAATGTAAAGATAACAAGCTAAATGTGAGGTTCTCTATCAGCAAGCAGTCTACAATGATGATTTTTCCATCAATATTCATAGAAATATTTCACTAATCGGAATGACATCAAAAGACATGAGTTTCCCTGATCCTAATAAGCCACTTCTGATTTGAGAATAAGTTTAATCCTATACGTAACTTTGACACAGATTTGGGCCATGCCAGATGGACATAAAGCAAAGAAACAGGAGATCCCCCATGTCAAGCCTTCATAATCTACGATTCTATGTTCTTTTGATATTTAGGAGGGTGTCCTCCTAATCAATAAATTTGCCTTTTACAATTCCAACATCGACTTCTGTTTTATGTGATATTAAGGGGAAAGAAGAGTTTGTGGACCAAAGTTTTTTAATGTTCAAGTGCATGATACACAAGACCTTTGTAGCAATCTTGCTACTCAAATAATCTGCATGAGGCATCCTAATTGTTTCCACGATCTTATATCGATGTAATCTAACGATTTCATCTTTTGTTTTATTTTCTCAACCCAACAAAATCTGCGTACAATTCTCGCTTTGTCTCCAATGATATATCAATACAGTATCTGAATCCTTCCTGGTCATTATTTCTTACCACTGACATTTCCAATCAGTCAACGAATCAATTCATTAATCTTATAAACGCTTTCAAATCAATTTTTTCCCCGTTTAAAATATCTTTCTAAAATAAATCTGTTAAGGATGAATCAAGACTCCAAGATGAAACTGAACCAAATGTCTGTGACACTGATGGAATAAACTGTGCCACGAGTCCTAAAAATAGTTTTAATTAATATCCTCGCTATTCCATTGACTGGAAGAAAGGAAGCTGTATTAATTTCAGATTTTGCAATATTGAATAACGAGGTTATTGATTTGTCTATGTATATGGATTATCATCGCATTTCAAATCAAATTTGTCACGATCTTCTTAAGCAACAAAGCTAAAGCACTCAGAAGGAAATAGATCTCTCTTGTTATAGAAGACAAGCCTTTTGTGTTGTCATGGAGAATATGGAGTTTCTGTTTTTACTGTCGTGAAGATTTTAATTAAAATTGATTATAAAATATTTCCATTATTTGTGAAAAAGATAATCAAATATCAGTTACATAATCCACACAACTGATGCTGCTCATCAAATACAGCTGAAGCTATTTCAGTTTCTTTCTATGCAGTGTAAAAAAGGCTAATTACAGTGAGACCTGCGTCTCATGACCATATTATCATGTTATTAGATAAATATCTCATACGATGTAACTATTAACTGTAGATAGCTTAAATGAGTTTGTCGCAGGTTATTTTCAAACTGTTGTCAAGATTCATATTGATAGTTTTCATATAGATTCATATTAAGATTTCATAAATTCATATGATTCACATTTATAGCACCTATTAACAGTTTTCATCAATTTAATATCAACAGTTTTCATAGATTCATATCAACNAATTAACAGTTTTCATCAATTTAATTATTAACAGTTTTCATGGATTCATATTAACAGTTTTCATAGATTCATATCAACAGTTTTCAAGATTCATACCAACAATTTTTATGTTTATACGACTATGTAATATTCAAGTAGTTTAATTTCATGGCTTTGGCCAACAGTGAAAATATAGCAAAAACTCGAACTGAAGTTAAAATAAGCTGCTTGCACACTGCAGATGTTCAGACATTGACAATGACTCTTGTAATCTTACATTTTGACTTTCACAGATTACTCACTCTAGAATGGGCTTTGGCCTTCCCTCTGGTGGAAACATTTTGACAATGAATCGGGTGTGCATTGGAATGACAATTGGAAAATTGGGAATTAAACGAGGCTCAAAGGACTCCATCTTGAACTCTTCCAGACCTGAAAAAAAAATGGTGAATCATGTATAAAGTTTTTCAATTAAGTGAATCCTTGCTAGGTCATGGAGACAAGGTTTTCCTGTAATCTGTCAATGTTAAAGGACTTTACCAATTGGTGAATTAGTAATACTTGGTCATCACAGATCTTTATAGTGCTGCGGGGGTCATCAATGGTGTGAACATCTGTCATCAATGTTTAGATCTGTCAACTGCTATCAGATTCCTTTCACACGAGCAGAAGACAGAGGACATTTGTAATAAATTCACCACCAGCATAAGCATGGCTGCTGAAGTTAGCCTTAGTTATGTTATTGGAAGCTATGGTTCTGCTACTATTGAAAATCATGCTTTGTGGGAATGAGGGAATAGATCTTTCATCTTCCATGTCGGATGATGTGTGACAATTTGTCAGGATAGATGAGGAGCTGTCTAAGGATCAGTAGGGTGTTCTGTTGGGAAGCAGGGCGATACATGAAAACCTACAGCAAAACTGAGTCAATGTAACACCAGGAGGCAGGGCGATACATGAAAACCTACAGCAAAACTGGTCAATGTAACACCAGGAGCAGGGCGATACATGAAAACCTACAGCAAAACTGGTCAATGTAACACCAGGAGGCAGGGCGATACATGAAACCTACAGCAAAACTGGTCAGTGTAACACCAGGAGGCAGGGCGATACAATGATTCTACAGCAAAACTGGTCAGTGTAACACCAGGCCTGATGTGACCGCTGACAAGTGATGGACAGGTCAATAAATCTGGTCACTCTGCCTCTCTCGCGCTCTGGACTTTCTCTGTGACTGGTCAGGTCAACAGGAGTCTCATCTGACAAAACTCCATTACATCTTCTCTCCAATCATCACAAACAAATGGTGCAATAATCATTGAGTAGAGTCTTAGTCACTCTTAAAACCGTGGATAGCTTTTACATGAAAAGGACCATTGATTGTACATTACATTGAAATCAGTTAATATAAATCTATTTGCTCCTATTGACAGCTAGAAAGTGTTAATTTTGCATGTTTATCCATTATAGTTAATCCAATATTCCATTGATTTAGCAAACACATCTGCATTAACGGAGGTAATTTGCTTCTATATGCATTCTTGTCTGCCCGTTATCTCCTCTCAAATAGAAAACATGACAATGGACAAGCTGGACCGAGCTGTCAATGACGAAGTCGTGCCGCTGGTTAAATATGGTCAGACCAAACTCAGGAATGATTAACCCTGAGCTTGGAGATCGTAAATTGAGAATTACTTTATCAAGTTTAATAAAATTTCGCAATATTTCCTTCACTAGGTAAAAGTTNTAGCTGGGCCAAGCTGTCAATGACGAAGTCGTGCCACTGGTTAAATATGGTCAGACCAAACTCGCGAATGATTAACCCGAACTTGGAGATCGTAAATTGAGAATTACTTTTATCAAGTCAAGTTTAATAAACTTCGCAATATTTCCTTCACTAGGTAAAAGTTATGTACATCATGTTCCTTGTTACTTTGATATTAAGTATATCAGTAAATTATGCTTGGGTGTGNGCTTGTTACTTTAATAAGTATATCAGTAAATTATGCTTGGGTGTGCCTATTGATTAAAAATATTCTAGATATAATATTTTGAGATACAGTTCCCAGATCGGGTGTTTGTAAACGTTTGCTATGCCGTATTGTACAGTATATTTTATCTGTTTTAAACGTTTGCTATGCGTATTGTTACAGTATTTTATCTGTTTGTAATTTCTTAACAGCATGAGAAATCCTGACTTGGAAACTGAGCTTTTAAATTCGTTTACAGGGAACTAAACATCTTTCAGTATCATTTGAGTTAATTAATAGAAAATGTCAAGTTAATTCAAAATCAGTATATCACTTCGTACTCCTGAACCTAAACCAAAGTGTTTTTTGTGAAGTACCTTCCACTCAAATGTACTTTTAATACGTCTGGATTTTTTTTTGGAGGGGGTCATATTAATCCTCCCCAAAACATAAACCTTATCTAGTTACCAGACAAAATGACAAAGTATTTCGGAGAGACCAATTCGAGGCTATCCGATTCATCACTGCTTTTATCTGGCAGTGTAAGGTGTGGAAGATATAAGGTAAGAATCAGGATTATCTGGTATAGATCAGAATTATCCTGGCTATGATCTAACTTTGGTTTAGTCCCCATCAATCAAGTAAGAATGAAATGCTCCTGAGGTGTTTGAATAACCATTTATCAATTGTACAACTTAGAGTTAGATCAGAGTAAGAAAATCACCTTCACTACTTATCACAATGAAATCAATTATATTCTAATTATAAAGAACTGAAAAGGGGGATTACTACTCCATTATGTTTGTTTTAAATTCGGCTTACAGTTATTCGGTAATATATATGCATCACAAGATGAGCCGAATAAAGGTTTTCGCAAATAATGATATCACTAAAACAAATTGCTTAATCATCAAAGATTCTACTTTCATTTTTTATCAGACTGATCTATTTCACTGGAAAATGCGTAAAGTGTAATGAAAAGTAAATACGATTTCTAAATTTAAATTTGAGAAATAAATCACGCTGTTTATCATTGTAACCTTCCAGCACTTGCAATGCATCTGTCTTCCATGCTCAACTCTCCTGCATTACATAAATCAAAGTTCAGCTCATTTGCTGAAAGTCTAAATAAAATTGAATCTAAGTTTTATTTCATAACGAATTTAATTTTTACTTCATATTGATTTTATCCTAGAAATGGTTACTAAGGTACAAAAAAATTACATGTAGGTCCATATGCTTCCACTTCCCGGATTCATCCAAGGAATGAACCCATGATATTTAACAATTTTACATATAAGATACAAAATGGTTTAAAGCAGATAATGCACTTTTGAATTGCCTATCAGTCTATTGAAAGGCATAATCCGCTCCATATCATTTCATATGGTGAAGTTTTTTCCCTAGCTTTGTGTTAAAGGATTTAGTTTTCCAAACATTCAATTTAACGTGAGACAGTACAGCAATACTACCGGTAATACGTCTGAAAATCTGTATTGTGACATCAATTATGAATGTCATATAATGCTTACAAAAGTAGCCGACCATTTTATACAATATGAATTGGTTTTATTAATGCCAACCAATCAGTCAAATTATGTTACAAGCGAAATTCAAGTTATCAAAAAATACTAGAATGTCATTCTCTATTTATCGACAAATTCATTTGTTCAGGCATGGCAGTTCAGAGAAGTGGCATGGCATCGTGTGGATGAAGACAATAAAAAACTAAACAACAAGGTTAATCCCATCAATTAAATTTATCCGAAAATGGCATTTTAATCACCGTCTTGCATGTAAAGTTAGGATCAGAAAATTTACCATCTTCTTGAACATGTCTGACATGGAAATTTCACCACTAAAAGCTGCTAAATGAAGCTGCCGCTTTGGTAATAAGAATTGTTTTCTATTATCAGCTGCTAAAGAGTTTCACCTTTTTTTTTATCAGTCATTCATCTCGCCCATTCATAACATCATAAAAATGGATTTATCTAGATCTAACCACACTTCAAAGACAGCTAACCGCATATCATCACGATTCTCCTCAAATCTTTTCATAATTTTTCATTTTAAATCTTCGAGCAGGAAAGGTGATATCTGATAAAATATTCCCTTGGTACTCAGTACGCAGGAATTTCAGAGACATCTTTAAATTCTAAATAACGTACTTAAGAGTGCAGTCTTTAACTCGAGAGACCGACATTTTTAAGGTCATACCACCTTGTACAACTGGCCTCTTCCAAAACATCTTCATGTTTTTCATTCAATGCATCAGCTACTGGTACTACTTAATAAAATTTCTTTTTGAATATATAAATATGTGCTCTACTTTACACAACTGTAGTCTAAGAATGAATTCAGGATGAAATGTTGCTATATAGAGGGTCAAGCAGACCAAACAGGATCTCTGAAACTTCACGGAATACAGACCTAATGTTGTACAGATAGCTATTATGCTTCAAACCATTTGTGGAAGTAATTGGATTTTCATCGTTCTTTTTCAGTTATAATGACAAATGATTACATCACTTGATCTGTTTTGTCTCGACCAATAAGGATTTATTTTTCCCAAAAATGAGGTCACTAACTTCTGCTTCTTTTATCTTTTGGATTAGTGCACTCCGACACAGACAACAACCCTTAGTTCATTTTTCTAGAAAAGTCATCCATTTCTTTTATTCTACGTAAAATCTGTATCATTAAGATTGATGAGAAAACTAAAATGGCTTCCTCTATAAGAGAAATTAGAGCACTTTATCCCGATAAAAGATGTTTTAGATGTCAGGAGGACAAGCTGCATGCACTGACATTACCAGAAACCCCCATCAGATTTTACAAACCTATCATTCTATATACCTAGACACTCGGATCATTCATCTTCTGGGTAACAAGACATATTTTATGTCTGTGCAAAACTTCTCAGATGAAATTCTATCAAGTTTGCTTTAACTAGAAAAATTCCTCTAGTTTTGAAGTAATTTTCCTCCCCTTCAAATAATTAATCACGATGTAATAATATATAAAACTGGTGAATCATTTAAAGCATGTTGAAGGTGAAATTTTTTTCTCTATCTGGGGGTTCTCTCTTTTCAAGACTCCATGCAATATGTGCCTTTAAAATGAGTGATACCTGAAGTCTGGGCCACTTCAGTTGAGAGATGCAACATTAGCCTAATGATGCACATTTTTAAACTTTGTGAGAGCTTCCGTACTGATAGAAGCAAGGCTTCGTCGTATTTCAGTACCGAGAGTTTACAATGTGTATGTTACAGACCTGACTGCTTTAATTTAGCCATAAGTTCAGTTTAATTTTTCAGTCTGGTCCCCCAAATCTGGATTTGATATGATCAAGGTTTCCAGAATACATGTTCCCCAAAAATCTCTTGGCATCTGCCTGATGTCACTTTGTTTTTCTTTTGGTGGGGAATTTTTAGGCCCTCGTCATATGCTCCATCCAATACTTCCATTCTGTGGTGCCAGACTTAATCTTCTCCTCTGAGAGTTCCTAATGTTTTGATTTAAGGTTACATAAATGTAAACCAAGCCGCACACCAGAGCATATCATAGGCATTGAATAAACATATTACATGTGCAAATCGAGGAGCAACACCCAATTAAACGCTGAGGATTAAAACTTGTTTACAATAGACAACAAGTGCTCAAAAGACAGGATAGAAATATTTATTTTCTTTTACCGTTTATGGCCTATTAAACTGTGTTTTGTTTTATTTCCATCTCACAAGTCTATTTCCACCTCTGAGACACAGGAAATGATGCGAGTTCAAATTCATTTCCAGGGCGGAAAAATTAAAGTGAAGTAGAATGCAGATAATCTTAGTATTCTTCAACGTTCTGAATGATTAGATCAAAGGTCTGGAGGAAGAATAGGAGACTTAAAATGACATCATCTGACTCTTCAGTGCTTCATTCTAAATCTGACCAATTCTATATGCTGTGATACCACAGTCTATATGTTAAAAGAATCGTATTTTATTAAATCGCATTTCATCTCCAGGTACTTTTACATTCAAATAAATGAGGAAATGAGGTTTACATGAAAAACTAGAAATACTGTGGGTAAAACTCACAAATGATACCCCCTGCCACCCCACATATCTTTACGCTTACTTGAGTCACTGAAGCTTGAACAAAGAAGCCATGGTCCGGACAAAACCCTTTAAGTCTGACCTTGAGATCAAGGGTCAAGGTATATTACACTAGGTCATGAATGTAAGTGACAATTCCTTTCATGGTTGAACACTCAATGCCAAATATAATTCGCATGTTGAGACTTATACTTTTGCCTCAAGGTCAAAAGAGTCAAGGTCGGATGGTCAGATACGGTCATGAAATGTGATGCAATACAATCCTTCTCATATTGATACACCATATGCTAGTATGGGTATGCATACGTTAAAGAATAAAGAAGTTGTGCCTAGAACGGGTCAACACATGCAGACGGACAAACAAAACTGAGTACTAACACATCGTCTTATGGGTTGATGACATCCAATTGTGCCAAATACAGAATGTCTATGGCAAAGAACAAAGACGTTACGGCCCGGACACAAATTCATGAAAAAACCCCTGATAATTTTGACGTTGAGGTCAAAGGTCAAGGTCATACTGAGGTCATCAATATATGCGACACATCGTCTCATAGTGATACACTCATGACCTAAATATGATATGCCTACCTCAAAGAACAAAGAAGTTATGGCCTGGACACAAATCTGCACAGACAGACAAACAGACGGACAGAGAGAGTGATTCTTATATACCCCCCCAAACTTGTTTGCGGGGGGTATAATTACGTGCCACTTATGATTTGACGATGAAAGATCGCAGAAATAAAGTAATCGCTAGAAATAAGTGATTAGGGAACTTGATAATCGCTCTTCATTAAGAGGTAAAATTTTAGTGATTTAATTCAAAAACCACCATCATAATCGGTTTTTTTACTGACCAACTCTTCCATTTGTGGGCGATTTGAATTCATAGGTACAGTAAAATATGGTTATAGCAAACATGCTTTAAATGAATTATCCCTTTCCATGAAGTGATTTTCATTCTCTGTCATTTTGAAACATATCATGAACATATTCGATAACAAGATTGCTTGTCCCTAGCACTTTACTATAAGCACATTTTACTGTACAACTGTACCATAAATACAGTCAAACTTCAGTATCTCAAACACTGATATCTCAAATACCATGGCTTTGTCGAAGTAATTTGGAGGTTTCAGCCACCTATTTTCTGAGTACTTTTATCCCCGATATCTCGAATCCATGGATATCTCGATGTTTTTTCTTGGTCTCATCAAGTTTGAGATAACAAGGTTTGACTGTATATAAAAAATTAAGACTCCATAATAATTAGTGATTTCACTGTACCAGTCCCCATGATCAAGACTTTCATAAGTGAAGAGTGTCCACGTGTTTATATTGTAGTTCTACTTACTGGCGATGATTAGCTCTGAAGTAAAGGTTTGTGATGGGATTCTTCTGTTTGCTCCGAGGCCCTCACATCTATAGATCCCTTCATCAGAGGATCTCACACGAGTAAAATACAGAGATCCGTTCTCAAAGACTATATACCTACAAAACAGAGAAATCTCACACGTGTTAAAATACAGATTCCAATCTCAAAGACTATATATAACTACAAAACATATAAATACACTTATAACAAGGAAATTCAAAGGAAATTTTTTTTTTTATCAAAATGAATTTGTTGACATAATGCTGCCCTCTCATAAAATGTATGAAAGATTTCAGCTCATAAAAAAAATGGTGTTATAAAGTTATTCACAATATTGTAATCGGCATATAAGATACATTAAATGACTTTGATGTGCATTTGTGGCCAATAAAATTCAGCTGCCTCTGTTTAACTTCTGCAAAAGCAGTCAAAATATTCTCTTTTTATGACTTGCATAACCCCCCCCCCCCTCGACCTTCCAAAGCAAATGAGCTGAACCGCTAGGCTGTAGATAGCTGTACCATTGACTTGCAGTTGTAAGATTGACTAATTGCCACCCTTAAAAATAATCCTTAATTTGTCAGAGCCTGTGATGCCCAGGCTTAATGATCATCTATGCATCAAATCATAACTGTCATTTCTTCAATGAACTCCAGCAAAAGCCGATTCTGCCAGCAGCAGGATACACCAGCATAAAATCCGTTATAACAGCAACGATTAACCAACAAAATGAAGTTCCTACGATTAACCAACAAAATGAAGTTCCTGTTACAGTTTTCTATCTGTTTTAGACACCTTCTATAATTTGGATGTGCTTCTTCTCTTCTAGATTTGCTTTAATATCTCTGTAGATTCACAATAGGTCCATAGGCCACATAGCTCACACAACCAATTTTTTTTTTCAATTTTCTCGGGTAAAACTTATACTTTCCCCCCTCCCTTTCTGGTCCCACCATTGTGTCCTGGGTTTAATGTAATTTGACAAGCTCCTGCAGATTCCAAATTTTGTGTGAATACTTAATATCATGTATTAAATGATAAGTGGACATTAATGGTGAGAATAGGAATTATCAGAAGGCTATTCATGAAAAGTTCATTTTTTTTTTCAATATCTGAAGAATCTTTAATCTTTTTACCCATTTTTGGGAAAAAGTTGTAAAATATGAAAAAAATTTCCATTAAACAGACAGATATAGATCATACGAAAAAGTTTGCTTGAACTCAAATTCTACACTGAAGCAGTCGAGACAAATTTGTTGACGTTTCAAAAACATGTCCAAACTAGTGCATGAATAGATAACAATGCCAAAATTGTTTGATGTTTCCAAAAGTCTTGTTTCAGTCTAAAAAGTGTTTGATGTAGAATAAGACTAATATTTTCCCCATCTAACTCAAAATTTATCGAAATCTGCGTAGAGTATGTATAATGGGGCCTGTGTTAAGAGATGGAGGAGGGGGGACTGACAATCCTGTAATCCATTTCGGAGCAGTTAGTGACATTTTTGCAACTATCATACCTGGAACTGTTAGATATCTTTTCATGGAAGGAGAACCAGTCAACTCGAGCAGCTTCCTGAAACGGACAATCGAGGCGAGCAGGATTGTTTCTCAGCACCGTGCGAGATCGTGTGAATTGTCGCTCGATCAGATGAGGCGTATTGGGGGCTAAAATACAAGACTACAGAGGTCACTTCAGACAAACGAGACTACACCACATTTTTTTTTATATCGTTGTTTGTTATTCTTCGGTAGTGTATAAAGACCCGGGGTATAGCTTTACATGTAATTATAGAGGGGCTCTGTAATTTTAACACCTGGATCAGGACGAGACACTCACTCCCTATAGCATGCCACCGTCACATATTTGCTTGGTTTCATCATAATGTGTATCCAGTACCCTCGTAGGGAGAGTGTTCCCGTGACAACCAGAAATAATGAATCTGTCATAACCATAGAGATGAGGAAGAAGATAGAACATATCATGTCTCCTGACAAAATTATCTTCAAAGGTTGTAAAAGTTTGCATTTAGAATTTATTTTTATAAACAATCAGGTGTTGGAATATAAGCTTTTTGATAAATTTCTGACATTAGTTTTTTAAATTTTTACTGCATTTGGCATCTACAGAATCAATTTATTCAACAAGAAAAAACATCATACAACATACATCACTGGGGAGATTTTCAATTCAGTGTATGTTACTCCATTTCAATTAAGTGCCTTCAATCTGACAATAATATTTGAACTATGCTGCTTAACAAATCCTTATCTTGATTGTAGTGTTTTATTTTGATATTTCTTACATTGATCTTGACTGTAGCATTTGATTTTCATAATTTTAAATTCATGTATATAAGATCTTATTCTGTCATTTAATTTCATCCAATCAATGTTCCATTGTTGCATTCCCCTCCCACTGTCAAGCGCCTTAGACTAATTTGTTTTATATATGGCGCTATATAAATTTTATCATTATTACAAGGGCCTACTATTATTACTTAATTTATTTTGATGAAAATTTTGATAACATTGGAAATGAAATATTGACTAAATATTTGACAAAAAAAATATACGAAGATTGTGGGTATGGGTGGCCATCTTCAAATTCAAATAATGCTGGTAACACTCGTATTTCCATTCAGTAGTTAACAGACAGTGTCAAGAAAGCCACTAGATAAATTAAATAAACAACGCTGAGTGATAGATCTGCGTTTATGACGGTTTTTTAAATGGAACTTTATCAGATCGTTTCATCTTCAGAACACTTTGCCTCTAAAATCAGATGACACGATCGCTGGACAGATTTAGATAGGATGTCACATCAAGTGACGGCTAATCGGGGGCCTTTGTACAACAAGTGTTTTTTTACCTGAAAAGTGAGCTTTCGTCAAAGACGATGAGAATCAGACAACGACTTTAAAAGCTTAAAGATCTGACAAACCAAAGCGGAATTAAAGAAAAAAGTCAAAAGTGCTAGGTTCCACAGAGTATTTACATTGTAGCAGATACATCAGACTAAATTGGGTAAGGATGGCAATCGGTGTTTGGTATCGTAAAAATTTCACTCAGCTGCTAATCGTTAGGTATCAATTACCTTCATTAATACGCATTTCACATGAGATTTTATTTTTGCATTTCATATAAATTGTACCTCATAATGTTGCAACATGTAACTGTTGCATTGCTCTGTACCTTTGACATTTAACAGGAAGTTCTAACTGTTGCATTGCTCCGTACCTTTGACATTTAACAGGAAGTTCTTTGCGCTGTATCGGGAGCCTGCTGTATTCTCTGCGAGACAGGAATAGACGCCGTTGTCCTCCGCCGTAACATTTGTGATGCGTACTTTGGAACCTTTGTCCAAAATCTTAATTCTGTTCTTGTTGAACAATCTGAAATAATGAACAATGCCTTGTACTATATTATATTAATGTCAAAAATCCCCGACTTCCATTAACTATGACAGGTTTCATTGCTAAAAAATTTTGCCTTAAATATCGTGGAGAAAAATGACTTCCCGGCCGTTTAGTAGAGAGGAACTACAGATGTAGCTCTTTAACACGTAACAGTCTTCGGGAACACCATTTCTTTATGTTGAAGATCATTTTTCACACCAACATTTGTGCAACATTTTTACAAAACACACTTCATTTTTCAAACGGGAGCAGACCTCACCCGACTTCCTATCTATTGCAGCTCGTGCCGTAATTTACTACAATGTCATTTTGACTAGACAGCCTCATCACTTATACATAACAAGACCAATTCTCTATATCGTTGCTTTTGTCAACATCTGCATTTTTAACTGAACATTGTAATTTTTTGCACTTCAATTTTTAACCGAACAAATTAATTTTCACTGTCAATGACACTTTAAGGGCCTTCAGTACCATTTGTTATAACATGTAAAAAGTTTGTAACTTTTGAGACAATGGAACAAGTTTGCTAGCTAGTCAGTTTCTCAATATCTCCTGAGCGCTCTTATCCTCCAGTGTCCTCTCCATCTCTTTTGAAGGAACAATAATTCTTCATAATGCGATTTCAATTAATATACCATAAGAAAACATATAAATTAAAAAAAAAATTTCATATGCAACAATTGTCTTTATATATTTTTTCATTGATTGAAAGATCAAAATGTGTAATATTGCTAAATGTCAAAACTATGTTGAGGATTTTTTAGGTTTTCTTATTCAGGGTGAATGACCGAATGAAGCTAGGTGTTTTACAAATCTAGCTACCTGTGTAGTTCAGTGCTCTGTGATTTCCGGAAACACATTATACAAGACACATTCGAACACAAATATTTGGTGTTTATCTCGTTATTTTGACATCGTGTTCCTGTATACCTCTGAAATACTGCTGCTACTCAGAAACAATTCAACTTGAGGAAGACAAAATATCTTTCTGCTGATTCAAAGCAAGAAGTCAATTCATTTCTCCGAAGCATTATCAAAATAATTCAAAAACGGGGATCAGGTGCCAAAAAGTGACATCTGTGTGTTTTCTGATCAAGCTTCTGCAGCGGAAGAGAAATTCCTTCACCATCGTGTCCCCCTATCGCCTATTATTTTTCATCATATTGTCTGTTGCTAGTCTATCGTATCATCTGTATATCCAATACTTTATAATCCACAGATCTCAATTTTTTTTTTCTATTACAATTATCAATAAATGTTTCTGCAACTGTTGCATTTTTACCCGTGGCTGACAAATTGCACAGTTTCGTAAAAGCCCAGTGGCCTATTGAAATTTGACAATTAGAGGNGTTTCGTAAAAGCCCATGCAGTGGCCTATTGAAATTTGACAATTAGAGGCCTGCATTGCATCATCCTGTTATTGTAATCTACGTAAGGTGGTGCCCCCTATAAACTGTTTACATGCTCTTTGACTGAGTCTGGCTAGCAGGATTTTTTACAGCATCCTTAATGAGGGAAGCACGCATTGTCTGCAATAAAACTCCATTGAACACTTTTTCAATTTGGTTTAGATGTCAGCTTCGAGCTTTTTCTTCCAAAAGTATTTACATTACTAAAAGAGAAATTGACATTTTTTCTGGTTTTTGATCGAATCCCTGAACTTTAATTTCCAATATCTCTGCTCTAGTTCAGAAAAGCTTCACATTAGCCCTTCCAACCTCTCTCAAGGAAGTCTCCCTAAGATATTGCAAAATTCTTTCTTCTTGTATTCTGAAATAGAGTGCTGACTGACGACCAAAATTTCTTCTGTTATACAAAACACAAACGCAACCATACAATGAGATGCACAGACTTAACCGTTTTCCCCACATGGAGCTGCAGTTGATTGGCATTCGCTACATGTGTTAAACTATTCAAAAGTGTCCATGTTGTAGTGTAAACATTCAAAGAAACAGTTTTGTTGTCTTGTATATGAATAAAGGCATGTTTTCTCTGTTGTGCACAATAAAGGAGGGGAAGTTGCAGATGTTTTATTGCATTTCGAGTGAGAGAAGTCAGCAATGCAGATGAGAAAACAAAAGGTAGGAAAATGAGAATTAAACAAATCCATCGCGCTCGAACCGAAGCCAGAACTGAAGCCGTCAAATACACAGACCAGAAGCAACCAGCAAAAGAGGAAATGCTGAAATAATATTCTAGAAACACATAGGCTATAATGGTGTCAATCACCAAACTTCAATTATTCTAACAATTCAATCCGGTTTAATTTGCTCCTTGCCATTCCTATAAAACTTGGAATAAAGTGTGCAGCTAAAATCACAAGGAAATACCAAATCTCTTTTAGGCATTAGTACGAATTTTGTGGTCAGTTTTCAGTACTTGTAACTTTATAAAGTGTTATGGGATACATATCTTTGATTTCCATGGGTGGCCATTGTCAATATAGAATTCATAGACCTGTGTTTGAAATTGCAGGAATTTAACTTATTGAGGATCAGCTGCCTCTGATGGTGAGAACATTCCTGGAGGTTGAACAAGAATAACAAACGAAGGAAGACTTCCCAAAGCGAAGTCATGTCGGTCTTCCCCCGTGTTTAAATTACTCCACAGTTTTTTATGTCCATTAGAAACCAGCATAGAAAATGGAGAGTGCATTGTGGTGAAATAGGGACCCCCAAAATCTGAGTCTGAGTAATTCATTTATTTTTCTTAGTAATGTAATGTAATCATACAGTCCCCCATGTGGAAAGGTTCCAATAACCTGTTTACTAATACACATACAGAAAATAGTTCTCAAAGATACCGCAAACAGCATTCTGAAATCTCCGTAATCGGCACAATTAATGAACATCAAATTACTTGGGGGGGGGGGGGGGAGTGCATTATTTTTAGACATTTTGAACAACTTAGCAAACAGAATTCAATTGCATTTTAATCCTATAAAGTCCTCACAATTATAAAGCCTCAAATCTCATTTGATACCGACTGATTCAGAGAATCAATAGTTCAAAATATGAATGATAATGAAGTCACAGGCACTTTTCAATAACATAATTCTGTTATCTATTGGCATGGAAAAATGGCTTAACATTCCAGACCTTCAGCCATTTCACCCATTGACCTGGGAATAATTCTGATAAATTGTTTGATTTGTCTGCATCAGGACCTTTTGGTGATTTTGCGTTGGAAGTGATGCAGAATTTTCATTACTTTCCGTGAGCGATGTTTACCCTTTAGATAGCCCAAGCAGAACAGCCATTCAGCACTGTTAGTTTAAGTTAAAATGAAAATTGGAAATACAGATGTTGAAAATTTATCTTAAGGTAGAACTGATGTGCAATGATTGACACCATCATGGCGGAATCCAACAGGATCACTTTACTTTGATGTGTTAGACGTGAAGACTGTATAAGCATTATGGATGCATCATTGCCTCACCTCATACAAGCTCTTGCCTTAGCCATTTTTTCAACAGGGAGGCTTAAACGTTTGATAGGCATGCTTCATTTGAGCTCATCTTTGAATATAGCAATGATAGCACATTTGGAAGATTGGAGGACTAGATCTTCAAATGATGTCTTACTCCCAAAGTCATCCCCCCCCCCCCCTCTTCCCCAGCCCACAAGCAAACCATTCTCCGTCGACAAGACTGTTTTGTATATGTCAGAGCTTAGTTCAGGATTTCTAAATCAACAAATAATTTGCCAAAGAAAAGCTTTCATGAAAACAGAGATGACGTAGAAACCCTGTAAAAATAAACGTCAAAAGGTTAACAAGTTTAGAGCGGCATGATCGTCAAGTAACGCAAATGCTCTCGTGTTTTTCTTTTTTTTAAAAAAAAAGAACATCTTGCTGTTGATTTGCTGAATGATAGCATTTGACATTTTCAGAGGCTGGGTAATTTGTGGAATTGCACAATTCTCGCAAGAAATCGGCATAGACTGTAGGTATGAATTTGTATGTACACTAGAAAATCTGATGATTTTGAAGAACTGACTCTCTTCATCAAGCACTTGGATTTGATGTCATGTTTAAAGGTTTATGATTAAGTTCTTTTGTTTTTACATCATTCATTTACTATATACACTGCATCAGAGTCCCCCTCAACAAATAGTGACTGACAGAAACTAGAAGCTTTAATTAACAATGAAAACCTCCTATGCACTTGTTGTAATGAAGATGGCTTGCCTGGGCTATAAAAACAGACAACAGAATCATATAAGGAGAGGTGAAAATTGAAAGATTAAACCATGTTCAATAAATCATTCGAAAATTATACTGAAAAATTTAAAAAAAAAAAAGAAGGCGAATTACTCAAATTTCATTTTAATTACTTTATATATCCAATCCCTTTTCAACATAAGTTATTTTCAGAAAAAGGCTTCATCATTTATTTTAAATTTTGACATTAAAGATCCAGTTTTGAACATTTTATAAATTTCATGAGGATATTTTAATTATGGGATGAAGCTACTTTTGACCTAGGTTATACAATACAATCTAACTTGGTGCAGTTTTGCTTGATAATCTGTGAAGCAAATTATTTAATTTGAAGCATAAACTGCACCAAATTTGATTATATCGTATAATCTAAGTCAAAATTAGCATCATTTCTTAATAATTTAATTAAGAAAATTGCATTTATCATTATGTGATGAATAACTTGAGAGAAAATAAAGACTTTTCATGAGGCAAAGGAATTTTGATATAGAAACATTTAGATATAATAATAAAGTCAAATGCATTGTGACGTCATTCTAAGACATCATGTAGTGGGAATAAAGAGCAAGTTAGATTATATGGTATAATCATTTTTATGAATGTTGCTAAAGTCATATAGACCAATCAAATTGAGTGTTACAAGTAAAAATTAAATGATTTTATTTTACAGTAGCCACATAACCCCGTGACCCCTCTCTAACTTAACTGTAACACGGAGGCGATGTGAGCCGTTTGCCAGTACTATACAGCAGACTGCTGTGGACCTCGAGCTGCCATAACATGCATCACAACAGCTGGGATAACCTTAGAGTCTGGACGTGTTAAAACATCGTTTTACAAACAACCCACTGCTATACAATAACAACCCACTGCAGAGATTAATATTTTGAAAATAAACTGTAGTAACACCACGAAAAAATATTTGCCTCTAATTGCATTTTTGTTGGCGGCTTTGAGGGCAGTGTACTTGAACTTCTGGTGAGGATGGGAATCGGTATTTCTGCCTGGTACTTGGAAATACCAGCTACCATTGTGTCCTAGCAAATGTCTTACAGATATGATTTTTAAAAAAATAATTTCATTTTAATATGTTTTATTGTCAATGAAAAACTGATAGATTTATGTTTGACAGGAAAAGTATTGAAGTCGGGGGGGGGGGGGGGGGGAGTTTATGCTATATCCCCGGCATCGGTTTTCGAGCAAGTGTGCATTGATGTCTATATCTAACTTATTACTGGTGCCTATTCTTCCTCAACTTGCATTGATGGTGCTTCTTGGGATAAAAAGGAAGACTAGGGAAGTGCACTTACAGAGGGTGGATCTACACTTACATGGGGGTGGGGGTGGGGATAGGGGTGGATCTATTTTAGTACAGGGACATGCTTTGAGGGTGGAAATTGAATCCTTCTCTAAACAAAACTTTTGCCAATTAACACTTTCTGTTTGACAGAATCATGCTTCCAGAATGTCCGGGGGATTACATTATGCTGCATTTCAAAATGTTCTAAGCCTTTTGTTTCCTTTATTTGTTTATAGAATGTATAATCAAGCCTTATAAACTTTTGATAAGGTCACAGGCAGTGTTATTCAAAATTTTAAAAAATCAAAGTGAAATCTATTGACGTCATCGACAGACTGCATTACAACACAGTAAAGGA
>CAJDSM010014356.1:0-13651 GCA_903981925.1 Ostrea lurida
TGTCTGTCTGGTTGATGTCTAGCTGTCCACCTATGAGATATATCTTTGTCTGGCATCTCTCCGTACATATTATACAGAGCTTTATTTGCACAAGGATGCACCTTATCTTGCTATGAAGGAGAATTTCGCTGTAATCGATCTCATAGTAATTGTAATTTTAACGAATGGAATAAGATGGGTATGAGTTGTGTACTTGAGTTTCCTCATAATAATCAGTAGATAGCAGTATTTGTAAGGAGCAGACTGTATATAGGAGACTTTATTACCAATTACAGCCCAGCGAAGGACAGAGTAGTATAAAAGTCACAGATAACACACTGACAAATATTACGTGTAGAGTACTTTAAAATTACTGATGCAAAAATCTCCCTGCTGAAAGTCACATCATAAAACTCATCCATCAGATTTCGTGTTCATACGAGGGAATGTTTATAGTACATGTAGTTTAAACATTCTTTGATTTTTATCTATCTGCTTTTCTAATTCATCTCCATTTTAAATTAATACAATTGGTAATACACAGAGTTCTTTTTTTAAAAGAACAACCAATTCAATTGTGTGACAATATTCTTTTTCTCGTGATAAATCACTTTCAAATCTTCACAAAAGTAGTTTTAATATCACAGGCTGCGTAAGTTTTACAAAGATATTCAACATCAACCATTATGCCCAGACTGTAGCTAAGTCCAAATGTTAATTTGACATTGACATAAGAATTTGGCCTATGACTTTCACAGAGATTTGACAATGACCTTTTCAGCTCCTGAGGTGTGAAATCCAAAGCTTGATTAATTCAAACAGATACAAAGCAGATAGATAAAAGCAAAGGGTTTCTGAATCTCAGGGGGTTAGATGCGCATGATCTACGTTTTGACATTGTAGTTTATATCGAATTTAACAGGTGGATCTGAGAATAGCCTGCATTCAAAATGTGCGCAATTTGCATTGCTATTCCCAGTAGTATCACCATCACACAATAAATTGTTTTACTTACATTGTATATTAAGGGAGGCTTCACTAACGAGGGAATATCCGGAGGTTTTGTTGGTGGCGATACACGAGAACGTCCCCGAGTCCGATTCTCGCGTGACCCTCAGGATGTGGAGTGGCTCCCCTCCTGGAACCGCCGACTGGTGGAGATGAGTGGCTTGTTGTTGTGGGCCCAGCTGAACACGATGTGCTGGCGATTGGAGACGTCACAACGCAGCAGAACCTCCGACCCTTCCACGACATCCATGTCCTCGGGCTTCGAACTGAAGTAAAACGTATCCTGGGACCACACTACAAAAATACGAAAAATTGTCATCAGCAGACGACACTAAACTTCAATATGATTCTTCAAACGTACTACTCAATTTTCTTTAAACTAGTTTGCNTGACGACATTGAACTTCAATATGATTCTTCAAATGTACTACTCAATTTTCTTTAAACTAGTTTGCAGGCCATTTGTTGTAAAAGCTGTTCAGAGATTTAGCTTCATTTAGTTGCATCTAATGTATTGTGCAGCTGCAGCAATTTGTCAGAGGTGCTACTGAATCAGTTCCAACAATCACTTCAATTTCTAAAGACTTATTCTATCCTCAACACCATGTCTGGGTTCTTTTTTTATCTTTTAACTATTGATCACTTCATTTTTAAAAAGTGGCAAGAAGTGACAGCGCATTCTGTTAGGATCACTCGGCTTCCAAATACTTTAGGGAAAAAAGATGTGATTTCGGGGAAACTTGAGTTAAGTTTATCTGATGGGGAGGGTGTAATATTGAAAGAAGATCCCCCAAGCAGGCTAGTTGTAATGAGTTAAGAGGGGGATATATAGCCTTGGATATCCCTCTCACATCGTGTTCTGTAAAACATCCCGCCCTAAAAACAGCGAGACCGTCATTCCTCATCGGAACAAGACGGTGATCTGTAACCCCGAATATCCTCCTCACATCCGATTTAGAAAAAATATCCCTCCCTAAAAAAGCTAAAACGTAATCCCTCACAGGGAGAAAAACGAACAACATGTCTGACATGTTTTAACATTCTTCTCTAAAAGTGCAAGCTCCATTAATTAACATGATTTATGGAGATCCCGATGGGTTAAGTGATAAATTTGGAAATCCAGGAAACAAATTATCACTGAGACTCTACAAATCTTACAGACAAGAAGAATTCCCTGTCATATTGTTCTTCTTCTTCACCTTTGTGATGATAAAATAAACGAGATCTATAAATATATTACAGACAATAGTATTTATTTGAAGAAATTCTTTTGATAGCAACTTTTTGAAACTAATGAGGTTTTTTTTCCAGGAAAATTTAAAATCACCTAAAACTAATTATGGTGATGACGCAGAAAACTGTTTACCATTTGTAACCGCCAGGTCAAGGAATAATAAAAATCATGTATACAAACTTTTTTTTTTTTTTTCTATTTAAATCATTTTAAAGACATTTCTTACTTCAAAAACCTAAGGTGCATAAACTGAATCTAAATTGAAGAAAATTCATTTGTCATATATACCACTTTAATTTTACTAAGACATTAATCTTGTGGACACCTGACTGCTTCTGGAGGTGTCTGAAATCTCATTAATGATTTTTATTCACCATTTAAAAACATTCATATTTGATATGCGTAATAACATTACATAAAAATAAAATTATAAATGCGGACCTATAATAGAGACTATACACATGTATTAAAGCATCGTTTAAAAATTCAGTGTATCGTAAACACACTAACAGTACATGAAAACTTTCACAAAAAAAACACAGCCCAGTGATTTCAAAAAAAGTTAAAAACATCATAGGGGAAGTTACAGTACATAAAAAATGTCATTAAATCCGCGATATTGGCTATAAATCACTTGTAAAACGAAATAAAATATTTCACTAAAAATGGGGCATAAAACATTCGCTATCAGACTTTTTCAGTTCAATTACCCATTACATTGTTTTGCCGGGTTCTTTTCTGGCCGGAATCGAGATCATTAACTGACATTACTGATGTCTGATTATATGGAATAGGCTAGGACACGCGCCACGGAGCTACCAAACGGTGGGGCCTGGAGGGTATCAGGGCCTAAGCACCCTGAACAAACATTCATCTGCTCCTGACACCTACCCACCATTGTCCCGGCCTATCACGTGCAAATACTGACACCTGGAAACTGGACCGCCAATTCTACATTATAGGCACAGATTTTTCTATGGTTTTCCTCAGGGTACTGTTACATTGTTTGCCATAACAAAACCAAAGTATTTAACACTAAAGTGTACTATGCATGCCAAATCAAAAGTACTACGTTTACTCCTTTTATCGTGGTTGTTTGAACAGTGAAGACTTTATGTTTAATTCAAGAATTCAAGCAAATTTCTAGAGTTTATCAGAATATGTGTGTGAGTGTGTGTATGTGTGTGTGCATGTGTATATATATTTAAATACAAGTATGTTTGTGTATAGTCATCAGATTGGAAATGTACTGTTATCATTTTGAGGGGGGTTGGGACAGATGATACAATTCCTTTACTGATCTTGTACAGAAAAAAAAAATCCTTCAGACTCCCTAAATAAAAGGAAAATTTCTGTCAGAGGCTTCAAAACAATTGCTTAGAATTATCTGACACCCGCTATAACCTACAGCATGAATCATAGCAGGAGCAGGGAAAAGGAGGAAAAATATCCCCCCTTATCTCCACACAAGTCCCCATAAAAAACAGCTCAGAGCATGTAACGTCCAGCAAGCCCCCATCAATCCCTGACTAATTGCTCCGCAGTTACCAGGCTGTGTGTGGGTCTGGCATTACCCAGGGGGTCACTCTGACCTTCTAATGGGTGATTAATGAGGCTTTATGGAACATCATTCCAGGTGTAATAAAAATCTGCATATTTCATGCATTTCAATTGTAAATTTCAAGTGCGAGGAATATAACCACTGGTTCATATATTTGGGAAACATTGAAATAAAGTAACCGAGGACCCATAAAAAGGTGTGATCGTTGTAATGGCCTGCTCGATTTTCTGTCAGGTGAGGCGATGTGCATCTTGGGCAGCTTTATAACATATCAGCATGCACACGTTAAAGCATGTAGGTACAGCCATTATGTAGCAGATTACACAAAAATGACACCTTGTTACAAACGACACCTCTCTCCTAATCCCCAACAGTTAATGGTCAACAACACTTAATTCTAATCTATTGGGAGGTAATATACAATTTAGATAATCCAGAAACACAGGTCGATCCTCTCAGTTTACTGTGTAATTGCTGAAATTTGATTTTATATTAAGGTTAATTTGAAACCAAGCGGCATCAGATGTGCCATGTTTTTCACCGTTTCCACAGTCAGGTGTTTAGTTTGCCACTCATCTTGATGCGAGTCACTGAGACTGTTATGAGAAAAGAGATAATTGTTGCTGGAAGAAAGGCAAAATCTTTATAAGCTATAAATGACATTACACATTTCTTTTTTCCCCCAGGAGGATATTAGGAGGGTTTAGCCCCACTTGTTTCAAATTTTTTTTAAATACGTACAGTATATTCCTCTTAGACGCTTGAAAGAACAACAATTTTCTTCAAAAACACTTCTAAGCTTAGCAAAAGTCATTATGATTCAATATTGGACAGAAAGCATTAAATTCATTTTCAAAAGAAATTGTCAGTAATTTTTCATATAGATCAATTCACAAGATAAAATTTCCTTTCATCACTGGTTCGACTTTGTATTTGAACGTGTCTTCAATATTTACATTTACAGGGTTCCAGCATTTTAAAGGGCCCAAACCGAAATTAATCACGAACAAACATCCATCGATTACTGGCTGTTCTTCACTTACCGATGTGAAACAAGCAAACAAATGCAATTCTGGTTCTGCCATCCATATTCTGATAAAATGGTAAATCCCTGTCCTGTCAACACATCAGAACAGTGGAAATTAATTTTCACGCTTTCTGTTTCTAACAACGCATCAAAATCGACTATTGCCGAGAAATTTAACACAATGTAGCGTAAAATGTATCACTGATGATTTACACCCTCTACACGTGTTGATTATTATGGTGAGAAAAAAAAGTCGTGGTGTTCAATACTCCGCCAGGGGGCAGGGCTTGGGAGACCAAATCGGGGATCGGCGCGCGCCTTTGACAAAGATAAAAGATACAATTAAGCTCGTCACATCACAAGTCCTATTCAATCCTTACTACCTTTGAAGGAAACTGAACGAGAAAGTTATAAAGAAGATTTGATACTCGGTATTTTAGTCTTATCTTCTGCCTGATACACCCTATCAATGGTGCTCTCGCGGGAGTACGGTCTTTTTCACCATGTGCGTTTTTGTTTACAGCGAGTTCGCGTCTTCCATTGGCTAATAATCTGTAAAGTGGGTGTGTCTATTCTTACATCAAAACCATAAATTTAGTCTGGTCAATGAAAAAGTTGTAAAGTAACCGACTAAGCAGTCATCTGTCAGATTTTTAAAATTCCAATACAAAATTAATAAAATTGAAAATTAAAAAAACAACAACAAAATACAACGTGGAGAAACAAAAAAATGATAAAGAGACATATATACTACATGTCTCTGAAATTAATAAAATTAAAAAAAAGAAAGGGAAAAAAAATAATAATAAAAAGTACAAAATTAGTATAAACAAACATACAATCTAACACTAAACATATTATTTTGCCATTTTGAAAATAATGCTATAGCTATTGTGTTTTAAAATCTAACTGCTGATTACGCACTGATAACATGAACTTTGAGGTAATAAAAAGGAATTTAAAATAAAAATCTGATGGTCAAACAGATCAGATGAGATCTTCAGGGAAGTGAACACGGATTTGTAATGGGAGTGTTACCCTGTGAACTAATAATATATAATGGTGGATTCAAACGCAATAAACTGCATGCATGGCAATATATACGTGTTCCATTACAAATCACCAAACTTCATATTCTCTAATCTCATAATAAATAAATTTACTTTCACATACAGATTTATGATAATTGGCAATTGAATGAATATGGGCATTCTCTTGCACAGAGTTGTCAGTCCATCTCTGTCCACTCCCGATCCCGTTTTACAAAATTCTTGTAGAAACTGTCAAAGAATAGAAAAACACACTACTTGTGAGTGTTCCTTACTTAAATTTGTACAATAAAAAAAGAGATAATAATCATATAACTTATTTTATGGTTTATAACTTTTTTTTTAAAACGTTTGTTAGAAAACCCCGCAGAATATCGTTGGGTTTTTTCTTGTTTTTGTTTTTTAAAGTAATAAGCCAAAAATCGTTAGAAATTGTCCGAAAAGAAATTGTACAATCAATTATCGGGCAGGAAAAAAAAGAAGATTTTTTTTTATTTCAATATTGTGAAAGTCCTTTTCGCCAAACAGGCACGTTGCACATGCCATTCTTTTTTTAGACAATGCACTTTTCCCATTATTTGTACATGCGAGTACATGCGCATTACATGCGAAGTTTAATTGATCGAGAAGACTGCCCCCCCCCCCTACCTTCCCCTATGGCAGTTAGTATAATATAGTGGAAATGTGAGTTTGAACCCATGAAATGAATCTATGGAATGCAGACACCCCAACCCCCAAGTTAAAAAAAAAATTATAAAACAAAAAACGATTTAAGTATTTTTTTTTTAAAGAGGGTCCTTTTTTTCTTTGCCAATCCCTAGAAAAAGTCTTGGATCTGCGCATGAGATGTAAATCCTGAATGCTGACTTAGCCCTTTCTGAAGACTTTATGGCAGGATTGGCTATTTCTTCCAAGAACTTTATTTTATTTTTTATTATTCAAATCCTAACTCCCTATCTACCAATAAAGTCCAAATGCCTGGTCACACAGGGGAGATCCAATGATATTCAGTATAAGAGAGAGAGAGAGAGAGAGAGAGAGAGAGAGAGAGAGAGAGAGAGAGCATTCTTTAAATTTTGGAAGACAAACACAACTCACGTTTTTGAATTCTCTGTACCATCTAGATGCTGACCTAAGTTAAAGGGAGTTAACTTTGTTCCCCAAAGTAATATAATGAACTACTTAATAATTAACGAAGATAACAATTAAATCCCAAAAAACAGAGCAAAATGGACCATAAAATATCAGCAAGTGTCTTGGAAATTCTCATTATGGCAGTGCTGCTATCTAGACTCTCTTCCTTGACAACACCACACAGACAGTAAAGCGGACATAAAACACACAAGACAATAAATTACTTCATATTCTGTTGCTGCATGCCCCCACGAATGTCTACCAAATTACTGCACAAGTTAACAAGGCTCTAGACCATTAGCCTGCTGTCTTTACTTCACAATGACAGATTTTATACATTTTTTGGCTTTCTACGGAGAAATTGTTTTGGCTTTCTACGGAGAAATTGAGGTCAGAATTGTTGTGATTATTGTCCACGTATTTGGGTTCTAATCGTTATTGATCATATCATTAACGAATGAGGAAAAGACAATGTACCTTAATGAGATATTGGGCCAGCAAAGCCAACAAAAGCTCAACTTGAAAAGGCCATCAATAAATGGATGTATGCCATTATCACAATTTCCTGTTTCTTGAGAGTAGATTTAGTGTATTACTTTTGTATGATGATAACATACAATGGATAATACGGCATGGATACAATGACATGTATAGTATCATACACATGATAATGGCAACCAAAGCAGATGTTACGTACCTCAGCCAAGGAGGTTATAAAATCGGAGGCGTTTATTAATTTGTTTGTGGATTAATTTGTCGATCTGTTATCAGTTCATTTATTTGTTTGTGGATTATTTGTCGATCTGTTATCAGTTCATTATTTATTTGTTTGTGGATTTATTTGTCCGTTATCAACTTCATACAAAAAAACTAATGATAAAATCGCATTGAAAATTGGTACACAGATGTATATACCGTATAAGCAGAAATTTTAGCGAGGATTTAATTTTGGCATTATTAGCGAGGATTTTGAGATTGCTAAAATTAGATATCGCTAACAATTCATTCCATATCATCAGTAGAGATTTTTGAAATAATAAATTATAAAATCGCTAAAATTATTTATCGCTAAATAATGTACCACTTTTTACAGAAAAAACGCTAAAGTTGCGTCTCACTAAAAATTCTACTTATACGGTATCTTGGTCTAAGGAAGTCCTCATTAAATTTCGGTGGTGATCTGGATCCAGGAGACTTTATATTAATGTATAACCACGGCGGATGTCAGAAATCTCTGATGCGATCCGGATCCAAATCCTGATTCAGGAGACTTTATATTAATGTATAACCACGGCGGAGGTCAGAAATCTCTGATGTGATCCGGATCCAAATCCTGGATTCAGGAGACTTTATATTAATGTATAACCATGCAGAAGTCAGAAATCTCTTATGCGATCCGGATCCAAATCCTGAATTCAAGACTTATATTAATGTATAACCACGGCGGAGGTCAGAAATCTCTGATGCGATCCGGATCCAAATCCTGATTCAGGAGACTTTATATTAATGTATAACCACAGCGGAGGTCAGAAATCTCTGATTACATTAATTTTGTCCATTTCATTGGTACTAGCTTACAAAATTGTAGTATTGATTGCAAACAAGGGCAAATCAGATGACTGGACACGTGGTTTGTGTTTATATTCCTGTAGATTGACAGTCAATTTCTATAAAACCAGAAACATTCTAGGATTCCTTCATTTACCTCGAAACAGTGCCGATAAAAAAAATGTCCAGGATATATGACCCTCAATCTCCTGTGTTTTGGTGACCAATTTCCTGGTAGAGATCTAAAACAATATTACATGAATAGAAACTCACTATAGGAGCTACCCTCCACAATGGCAGAAGACAAGTTGTATAATGGAAGAACTTCGCCCTTTCTTTTTGGCCATTAAAATCATACTACTATTAAATCTCTGCGATACGAAATTAGTTGCTAAATTTATCTCTTGCTGATCATTGCTTGCAGTCAAAAGTGAATTGCTAAAATGTGCTGTGCTTTTATAAGATCTAAACTGCACTGCATGGGTAATACATGAAAAAGTTAATCATTGATGAACATTAATTAATGCAACACAAAAGAAATATAAATTTGTATTTGTAAAATTTGTAAACATATTGAATTTCATATTACAATCTGTACCACAATGATTGACCCAAAACCCAGAATCCACTCTTTCAGTATATAACAGTATAGTTATTATACAGTACAGCATGCTTAAAATGAACCTGCTTATAATGGATTCATGCTTATTGTGGAGAGATATTTATTCCCCTATAAGAGGATTGATTGATTGATTGCATGTTGTTTAACGTCCCACTGAAGAATCTTTCACTCATATGGAGACGTCGCCATTGCCGGGGAAGGGCTGCAAAATTTAGGCCTATTGCTCAGCACTTATGGCCTTTGTGCAGGGAGGGATCTTTATTGCACCACAGCTGCTGTGACATGGGGCCTCGGGTTTTTGTGGTCTCATCCGAATGACCGCCCTATTTAGTCACCTCTTACGACAAGCAAAGGGTACTGAGGACCTATTCTAACCTGGATCCCCACGAGGTCTCTATAAGAGGAAAATTATGGAAATTGTACATTGATACATGTACTATAAATTATATGATCAATATATCTAGTGAGATCCAGATGCACATATACATTTATCATGTTATATCCAGATGCGCATTACAGGTCATAATATTGGACAGACATCAGAAGCTCAACTTGGTCATCCATCCAGAAATTATAAGTCACACAGTAACTTGTAACCTAAAATTTAGTATACAACACCTGATGTATCATTTACAAGTGTTTGGTCAAAGTATCAAGTGGACTTCTGGATAATTCGTACTCAGGAGAACTCGTACCCAATAAAATAGGATGCGAGCTCTCCTGGAGAAGTCATTCCCATCAATATCTGGGTACGAGTTCTCCTGAAGAAAAACTTAGTCATTTTACCAAACAGAAATGTGGGTACAAGAATTGGGTACCAGTTCTCCTGGAGAAAATCAAATAGAAATCTAGGTAAATACGAGTTCTCCCAGGGTCAGTTTATAAAGTAGAGATGTGGGTACGAATTCCCCGAAAAAAACCTCTGTCATTTCTATCATATATGTTTGAGTACCAGTTCCCCTTTGGAAAAAAACCCCCCAACTTTGATGTTATTTCCGTCATTAAAAAACAATTGTGGTTTCATGGAGATCAGATTATCACCATATTGTAATTATTGAAAACTAAACACCAACAGTTTACAAAGGATTCTGACCTTACCCAGGGTGCATCTGTATATATAATGTATGAGCACTAGGTTTGATACTGTTCAATAAAATGACAAAGATTTTCACCGGGAAAACATGTACCCTGATTTTTATGAGAAAATGAGAAGTTTTCTCTGAGAGAACTCATAACCAGATTTTTATGATGAAATTGACAAGTTTCTTGTCCAGGAGAACCATACCTTGATATCTACATGGCAAAAATGACAAAGGTTTTTTTTTTCCAGGAGAAATTGCACCCAGATTTATCAGATGAAACTGACGAAGCTTTTCTTCAGAACTTGTGGCCATATTTTTATAATAAAATTAACAAATTTTTTCTTCAGGAGAACACGTACACGGGTACAACTTCTCCAGAACTCGTACCCTATTTTTTGGGTACAAGTTCTCCTGGGTACGAGTTCCACTGGGTATGAGTTCTACTGGGTACAAGTTTTCTTGGGTATGAGTTCTCCTGATACCATCAAGTGCATTGCTCTTTAAAACAATGAATTTTGAGAAAAAGTATGTCCTTCTCAGAATCTAAGTCTGCATCTAAATATATTACCACAAAATTGTGGTCCACATCAGTCTTACATTTACTGTTAAATGTAATGGGTTCCCAAGCTTTCATTTGTTCTTAAAAATTTTAACCTTGTCAATCATATGGAGAAAATAGGTAATACTCAGCATCTGAAGCTAGTGTGGTGGTTTACATTCCTACATGTCACTTCCAAACAAGTTTAGTTCCAGTAGGGCCTACGGTAATTGGGAATATGAGCAAGTCCGAAAAACTTTTCATGCTCTAAAAACTTTAACCTTGTCAATCAACCATAAAATGCAGATCACACTTTATCATCTGAAACAGTCGTGATGATTAAACCTTGCAAGTTTAGTCCAAGTAGCTTTAACCTGCTCCAAACCACTGTATCCCGATCAGCATCCAAATCAAGCTAGAACCAGCATCCAGATCTAGTAAAACCAGCATCCAGCTAAAACCAGCATCTAGATCCAGCTAGAACCAGCAACCAGAATCTAGCTAAAATCAGCATCCAGATCCAGCTAGAACCAGCATCAAGATCCAGCTAGAACCAGCATCCAGCTAAAACGAGCATCCAGATCCAGCTAGAACCAGCATCCAACAAGAACCAGTATCTAGACCAGCTAGAACCAGCATCCAGATCTAGCTAAAATCAGCATCCAGAATCCAGCTAGAACCAGCATCAAGATCCAGCTAGAACCAGCATCCAGCTAAAACAAGCATCCAGATCCAGCTAGAACCAGCATCCAGATCCAGCTAAACCAAGCATCCAATAAGAACCAGTATCTAGATCCAGCGAGAACCAGCATCCAGCTAGAGACCAGCATCCAGATTCCAGCTAAAAACCAGCATCCAGCTAAAACCAGCATCTAGATCCAGCTAGAACCAGCATCCAGATCTAGCTAAAATCAGCATCCAGATCCAGCATCAAGATCCAGCTAGACCAGCATCCAGCTAAAACGAGCATCCAAATCAAGCTAGAACCAGCATCCAGATCTAGCTAAAACCAGCATCCAGCTAGAAACCAGCAATCCAGATCCAGCTAGAACCAGCATCCAACAAGAACCGCATATAGATCCAGCTAGACCAGCTCCAGCTAGAACCAGTGCTCAGAATCCAGCTAAGAACCAGTTGCATAGAACCAGATCCCCAGCTAGAACCAACATTCAGATCCAACTAGAACCAGCATCCAGATCCAGCTAGAACCAGCATCCAGCTAGAACCAACATTCAGATCCAGCTAGAACCAGCATCCAAATCCAGCTAAAACCAAGCATCCAGCTAGAACCAACATTCAGATCCAGCTAGAACCAGCATCCAGATCTAGCGAGAAAGGTGAACACATCCCTAACTGTAACATCTATAGAAGTGTGTAGACCTAATGGGGCAAATCTTTAACTGACTCATCTCAAAAAACTTTACTTCAGATCATACTGCTCTTTGGGGTATAAAATAGTTATCTCTAATTTCGATAAGGTAGCTAAAAATATTATATTAAAATCTAATATTAAAGTTTTAAATTCAGGATATGGAATATATGAATGTACACAAAAGTGTCCATGCAAACATTTTATAAAGCTTTGGGAGAAGTTAAAAATGATGTTTTAAAAAAATTCTCTTCTAGTTTTAATCATTTGAATTTTACTTTTAAATTATTCTTCTAGTCATTTCTGATCCATTAAACAGAAACTAGATTAGAAGTAGAAACAGAAAGTCATACTGGAAACGTGGAAATTTACTTGTGGAGTTATTTACACTGAATAAATATGCTATTTACAAAACTTTCATGTAAATTACCCCATGCATGCTATTCCAATATTTGATTTAAAGACATTGCCATGGCATACTACCCATGGTTTGCAAAGGTATACGCATATTTAACAACACTCGAAAATATCCCACGTTTACAGTAGGGAGAACTGCTGTTTGACTTTCCTGGGAGGTTCGTTATAACTCGGTTCTACTGATGGAAATTCAGTACTTGAATGAATTCGTAACAATTGAAAACAAACAACAAACAAACCACGTTAGTTAACAAAACATTTTTACTACGTATCTAGTTCCATCAGAAAATTTTGACACTTCTTCATCAGGACTTTTGATGGCTTCTCTACAAGTACGTCTGGCGGCAGAATACCAGTGGAGTTCTACCAGAACTGAAAGGGGAAAAAAGACATGCATGTCATTTGTTAAGTTATGACACTTCTGGATCCCTTTTTTGTCCTTCAAGTAAAATTTTTATAAATCCAAATTTTGAAAGGTCTTTTAACAAAATAGGGATCCATGTGTTTTACTTCAGGGAATGGGACATATATCGAATGTTTAAGACCCTCATACACATGGAAAGGGCAATTTTACAACAAAAATCATTTGTTTATACTCTCATATGTTATAAAAGTTGACCAGTAAGGACGTCAGATAATGTGACTGGGGATTTATTTTTACTTCAATGTAAGTATTTCAATATAAGTGGACTAGAGTGAAACGATCCCAAAGACATTTTGTATATATAAATCGTGTGATGTTTTGAATTTTGACAATTGTCTTATACATGTACTTATTATGTCCCATGAAATATTTTGAAAATTTTAAAAATACGCTCTTCTTTTAAACTTGAGGAAATGTCAAATTCCACACAAAAGCTAACCAACTGGAAAAATGTCCGTTAGTATTATATTATGTGTATAAAACATAATGGACACATCATATCTATTTTCTTTGCGAAGTAAAAGAAATTGATAGATTTGTGAAAGATTAAGAAAGAGCTTACATATAAAGTGGTCTCTTTTATTTCTTCAGTTCCACCAAGTCCTTTAATTCATCGTGAACGAAACACTTCTCGACTACATGTGTCTTTCCGTGAATTCG
>CAJDSM010014357.1:0-24213 GCA_903981925.1 Ostrea lurida
GACAAGAGTGTTTCCTGGTGTATAGACAAGAGTGTCTCTCGAGGTGTACAGTCTACAGACGAGAGTGTCTCTCCTGGTGTACAGACAAGAGTTCCAGGTGTTACAAACACAGAGATGGCTCTCCTGGTGTACAGACAAGCAGTGTTCTCTCCTAGGGTCTACAGACAAGAGTAATGTCTCTCCTGGTGTACAGACACAGAAGTGTCTCTCCTGCGGTTACAGACAAGCAGCTGATCTCTCCAGGTTTACAGTCTACAGACAAGAGGTGCTCTCCTAGAGTGTACGACAAGAGTGCTCTCTCCTGGTGTACAATCTACAGACAAGAGTGTCTCTCTGGATGTACAGACAAGAGTGTCGTCTCCTGGTGCTACCAGACAAGGAGTGTCTCTCCTTTGATGTACAGACAAGAGTGGCTCTCCTGCGGCTACAGCACAAGAGTGTTCTCCTCGTTCAGACAAGAGTTCTCTCCTGGGTTGTCCAGACAAGCAGAGTCTATCCTAATGCACAGACACAGAGTGTCTCTCCGACTTGTACAGACAATGAGTCTCCTGGGTTTACAGCAAGAGTGTCTCTCCTAGGATTACAGACAAGAGTATTTCCTGGTATAGACAAGAGTGTCTTCTCGAAGGATATGATACAGTCTACAGACAGAGAGTGTACTCTCCTGATGTACGACAGAGTGTCTCGGCCTGCGTTGTACAGACAACAGTGTCCTCCTGGGTCTACAGACAAGAGTGCTCTACTCCTAGGTGTAAGACAAGAGTGGTCTCTCCTGGTGTACAGACAAGAGTGTTCCTCCAAGTGTACAGTTCTACAGAACGAAGAAGTGTTCTCTCCTGATGTACAGACAAGAGTGTCTCTCACTGGTGTGGACAGCCTAAGGTGTCTCTCCTGATGCTACAGACAAGCGTGTCTCTTCCTGGTGCTACAGACAAGAGTGATCTCTCCTGGTTACAAACAAGCAGTGTCTCTCCTGGGTAGTACCAGACAAGAGTGTCTCTCCTGCGGTGTACAGACAAGCAGTGTCTCTCTTGGTGGACAGCCAAAGAAGCCCTCTTCCCTGAACGGTACAAACAAAGTGTCTCTCCTGATGCACAGACACAGATGTGTTCTCCTGATGTACAGACAAGAGTGTGTCTACCTGGTAGTACAGACAGAGTTGTCTCTCCTGGATGTCACAGTACAAGAGTGTCTCTCCTGGGTTGTAACAGACAACGAGTTCTTCCTGGCATCGGACAGAGACAGAGTGTCTCTCCTGGGTGTACCAGACAAGAGTGTCTCTCCTATGGGTGTACAGACAAGAGTTGTCCTCCTGGATGTACAAACAAGAGTGTCTCTCCTGGTATGTACAGACAAGATTTCCTCCTGTGCTACAGACAAGAGCCTGTCTCTCCTGCGTGACAGACAAGACGTGTCTTCTCCTGGGTGTACAGACAAGAGTGTACTCTCCTGCTGTAACAGACAAGAGTTCTCTCCTGTTACAGACAAGATGTCCTCTCCTGGTGTACAGACAAGATGTCTCACTGGGTGTACAGACATAAGAGTGTACCTCCTGGTTGTACAAACAAAGAGTTGCTCTCCTGGGTAGTACGGCAAGAAGTGTTCTCACTGTGTTACAGAACAAGAGTTGTCTCTCCTCGTGTACAGACAAGGGTCATCTCCTGTTACAGACAGATGTCTCTACCTCGATGTTACAGAACAAGAAGTGATTTCACTGATGTACAGACAGAGTGTCTCTCTGTGTACAGCACAAGTGTTTTCTCCTTGGTATGTACAACAAGAGTGCTCTCCTGCAGTTGTACACAAGGGTTCTCTTCCATGTGTACAGACCAAGAGTGTCTCCCCTGGGATTTACAACAAGATGTCCCTGGTGTACAAACAAGAGTTGTCTCCGGTGTACAGACAGAGTTTATATCCTGTGTGTACAGACAAGAGTGTATCTCCTGGATGTGAAAAGACACCGACTAGATACCAGTATACCTCTTTTGGGTGTAAAACAGATAGACGTCACTTATACCTATCTCATCTGGTTGTTCAGATCCAGTCCAGAAAAAAAGTTGTTTTTGTACGTAATGCTACGTGGTAATAATATCTTTCATTATGTATATTAACAACAGTGCAGGATAAAATAAATTCTGTCATTTATTGTACATAATGATTTTAATTCAGTAAATTCATTGTATGAATTGAAGATTCCAGTTAATAGAGGCTGTTGATGTGTTTCAAAAGGTCCTCTGATCTTTTGAATCTGATAGGTATCGCATAAACATGACAAAATTTGTTTTTGCGGCTCCTATTTGCTATAACTCAACAGGTGCAAAGAAAATTTTATACATTTGTTTACACAATATGTGTTGATTGTAAAATTCAAACTTAACAATTTACTGTCATAATGGCTTATCACACGATCACAGATTAGTTTTGCTACTGATATATTTTATGGAAGTTCACCATATGCATAATGTTCCGGTGGGGAGATATCATCTTGACTCTGTTTTAGAGGGGTATAAAAGTGTGTGGCAGTGTATAAAACTATCATTGGAAATAAAAAATTCCATCAAATCGGGCAGTGATCGGGAATATGAAGTCTATCAAAGTTCTGCTGGAGTACTGACATTTCCATTGGCTAGACTTCATCCCTATGTTTCACAGATCATTGCCGTAATAAACTGTCCCGATAAAGTCCGACATTACAAAGACCAAATGCTATTGATGACTGAAAGATAGTATAGACATGCAGGTATAGCACACTGGCGGGAGGGGATATCACGATTTCCTGCAGAATTTTTGATATAAAGCGTAGGGAAAAAATCATTGAGATCTAAAGGATGTGTGCAATGCTTTCACTTGAAAAGAGGCCATATTTGATGAAACAACATGTAGTATAATTTGATGAAACAACATGTAGTCAAACGAGCGTGATTAATTTAAAACAACTTGACGTGTTTTACACTGGTCAGACTGTATGGTCAAATTATCACAACAAATATTATTATATGTGATTAGCCTTGAGCAGACACATCTTCTATGGATTACCCTTGTAAGCTTGTTGAATGCTTTGTTCTTCCCAGGAAAGCCAGACGTGTGTCAGTTGACCCTCGTCTATTTAAAATGTAATTCAAAAAGTTTGTCCCCTGAAGTCAGGGCCATTCTAACCATTTGTGACTATGTGAGCTACTTAAATAGTTGTTAATTCAATTGATCCTATAGAACCTTGTTTTCATTATAAAACTAGGGCTGTGAAGTGTGCATCAATATTGAATGATTATATTGTATCAACTAATCCAAAATAGGCGAAAAATTCATGCGTATGAATGTTGAAATGATTATTCTGAACTTATTTAACTTGTGATTTCTGACATCTGTGTACAGTATAAGCTGTCTAAGAAACTGCTTAGCATCTCAATAGTATTGCTAGTATTCAGATAAGCTAATATTAATTGCATGGTTGGACAGCCTTTACTAAGACCTTGTCTGAGAATTGATGGTGGGAGATCTTGGGTGGCCTCTCTCTTGTTTATCCAATGAAGCATTTGGCTCTCTGTTGGGGGAGACATCGGCCATGATAAATGGGAAACCGTCTCCTTTGACTGAGGACCCGGGGCTTGTAATGGAAGTATTTCAATGATCCAGGTGAAACAAGATTGCCAATGTAAAGACCTGATTTCATTTCCATGTCTTTTGTTTGGTTGTTCTGGTCCTTTGTGTCCCAGTTCTGCTAGCCACCCAAGCAACAATGTTTCCCTTTCTTGTTTTGACTGAGTCTGCAATGGGAGATAATTTAAACCGAATGGATTCCTTGTCTAAGAAGCCATCAACCATTGACATAGACTTGCAGGTCATTTTTGAATTCATCAACAGATGATCAAGTCTTCAGGAAATCTGATTTGGATGACATTTTTCCTATGAAGTTTTTTGTTCGTGTATGATACGAGACATGGTTAAATTTACTTCCATGTACAACTTCTTGACTTTTGACATTTTAAAATTATTCATTGACGGTTACCATCTTTTGAAATCCTGCTCTCGCAATTATCAGCGACGATTTCTTCCACCCTGGATGTTTAGAATTTCATGCTGCAATATGAAGATTTAATCTGCTGTGTAACACTGATTGACAGCTATTGTGTATTTGACATCACTATCCTTTATTTAAGCATATATAAAAGCTTTATCCCCCCAAATTACCCAAATATGAACACGTTGTGTCATTGTAAAAAATATGATCATTTTGTTGCTGCGAACGTCGCCTCTCCGGTTTCAGAATGGCTGTCTTGAGATTCTGTCTTATTGACAGTTTTTTCGCTGGCAGCTTTATGGTGTATATGGGTGATTTTTGTCCGAGTCCTAATGTGAATTGACAGGTACCAGGAATGCAGAGACCTGACTTCGTTTTCCTGGATGAGTGAGCAGTGATAATGAAGCACTAAGGTGGTAGAAATGAAATCTTTACATAATTACAGGAGAGCAGAGAATGGATGTGCTATGTCATTACAATAACTGATTCAATGTTAACTTGTGAGCTACATCCCATGTGGTCCTTCATTAACCGTACTTAAAATTCATCCATCATTGACGGAAGGAAAATTCGTATTCAGTGCCTTTATGATAGGAGGCAATAGAGACATTTGTTAACTACTGTCTACATTTGAAAGAAATATGACAGACTTGTAACAATGCTGCTGTGTATTCTACAGTAATATTCATGGTCATAACTGCGTTTGTTTCCATTGTTTTACCATTGTGATTAGTTTGAAGGACATTTTTCTTTAAGATGTTTCAGTACTTTTTATGGTTAAAAAATTTATATGGAAATTCTTTAGAAAGCTTTAAATTTATATGGAACTTTCTTTAGAAAGTTTATAAAAGCAAATAAAAAAGGTTTAGAAATACATGAAANGCAAAATTTATATGGAAATTCTTTAGAAAGTTTATGAATTTATTTGGAACTTTCTTTAGAAAGTTTATAAAGGCAAATAAAAAAGGTTTAGAAATACATGAAATTTGTGCGATGTTTGGAGAAAATAATCGCGAATTAAATTGACAAGTTCCCAAAACTGCTTGTGTTTCTGCATGTTCAGGGATATGTACCCTCGCTATATAAGTATACAATAGATGGATTTAGGAAACACATTTTTCATGTTTTAGCAGCTTACAATTTTTGGATCTATCAATCAAATGTGGCTTCTTTGATGTTTTCAAATAGGTCAGATTTAGATTGGAAAGTGAAGCATGTAGGAAAATATGTGACTTGATCTAAGGAAAACATTTCTCAAATAAAATCATTTTTCACTCTGTGGAAATCTTTTGAAAATGGAGATAGGGTTTTTTTTTTGTTTTTTTTTAGGTTTTCTTTCTTTTTGTTTTTTACAAGTGATTTTCTCACCAATGAACATCGCTTTGAACTGAGTTGTAGCCATGACAATTATATCAATACTTGCAAGAAAATTAAAAAAAACAAACAAAAAAGACAGAAAATAGATGAAACCACAGACATGCACTTTTAATGAGATTATAATCCATGTGGATTAAGAGAGAATGATGCTACAGTGGTTCCTTTAGTGTATGTACCTTCCACCATTTGTTCAGTTTTTCCCCCCACACTTTCATTAGTTGTTCCTGTGGATGATTTATGTTTGTTCATTTAACTCAGCTTGAGCAGTGTGTAAATTAGTCTTTCCTTTCGTCTAAGTTTTTTCCCAAGACATCAAAGTGCATATCTTTTCCTATATCTGGCTAAATGTGTTAGTGGAAATCCAATCTTACATAGTAATGTTTACTTTTACGACATTTTTTCAACTTTATAAGGACAGATTTGATAAAGCGATTGGAATATTGATAAATTTTATGGCGTTTTAGTCTAGTCCTCTCTGGGTGATTTGGAGGGTCGTGATTTAGTTAATGCTTAAAGAACAAAAGCAGAGGTTGGTGCGGAATAAATCATGAATATCAGTTAATTTCAGTCCATATCTGATGTCAGCTTTGTCACCAATGTTCCTGATAGCTCAGTAAACAGGAATTTAAGATGATGACTTAACATTGCCGATAAACTGCTCAATTACAGCCGCGTGCTCAAGGACGATCATTTCTTCTGTCGAAACAAAGCCACCGGTGATGTCAAAATAAAGTGAATGACTATTAGACTCGGTTAAATAACTAAATATTTTGATCTCATGATGCGATCAAGAACTGCCAATTGGATCAGGAACTGGTCTATAGAAGGCTATGTATTTATGTTTCCGTCAACAGACGATGAACTGGTCATGTTTGAATGTTTTATATATAAGTACTCTGCACATGCCCATTGATTATACCAGACTGTGTTAATGACTTAATCCCTGTGATGGGGGGAAATGAAGAAGGTGTTAACCCGTCATCAATAATTCACAGACATGCTTGTTTGTGAATGTGAACAGGCAAAAATAGAAAACCCTCGAGTACTGTCATAGTGATTAAAATCCTAAAACAATCAACAAGGGTTAAAAAAAAAAAAACATGTGCGGTTCCCTGGTTATTTCCCTTTAAGGGAAGCCATTAAGGAGGAAAAGCTATCAAAATAATTAAGCCATTCTGTACCAGAGCATGTCTTGTAAAAAATAAAAAAATAAATCAATTCTTGTTAATTAAGTAAAAAATTCTAGAATAATGGTTCAAAAGTTTATTTAGAGGGAATTTAGAACTAGCACATAAATATCTTCATCTCATAGTGACGTGCTTGTGTAATATTTGATTAACGATTTAACTTTAGTTTTATTTAACTGTTTAAGTTATCAATTTTGAGATAAAGAAAGGGTTTCTACAAAAGTTCTTAACTGAGCAATATTGTTGTCTTGAAGTTGTGAAATGAAAGCTGATTTTCAATTCATAGATTCACTGAAATTTGATTCAGGGGAAAATTATTAGGGAGGGGGCCCTGGGGAAAACCCTTGTTTTTTCTATAATGTAGATTAGTTAATAAACACTGATAGCAATGGGGAGCGTTTGATTTGATGATAAGCAGGAATACTTAATTGAGGTTCCTTGCAGTGGATGGGATGACCCCTGGCGAGATTGATCTGTGGGGCAATGCAGGATGCCTTTCTCTTACTTAGTTCTCACCTTACCAGACCCGATAAACTCCCCCCAGACTCTGATTGATCAGCAATTTTGTTTGTAAACTGTGCTGATTGGATGTGGGCATTTGATTCAGAAATATGGATAAGTCAAGCTTTGCACTCCATTAGTGTAATTAAGCATTTTATGTGTGAGATCAGTCCACACCTAATGAGATGGTCGGTCCAGATATTGCTGAGATGCGTAGGTTAGCCTGACCGTGCAGCACTTCCTTTCTGCATTGGAAGTCGGTGATAATTACCACTCGTTTGATGATTGAACCTAATAAAGGTAACAAATTGAGATGAGAATAAATTCAATTTCCTTCTTTTCCCATTATCTACACACACCCACCCACCCTTCCACGCTACCCCATGGCTGATTTACTGAAGTCTATACAGCCAGTTGGCTTGCCATTCTGTAATTGGGTGGGTTGGTTGTACTTTATTTAATGTCCTGCTCGAGATAAAAAGTGGCCTTTGAGCAGGAAAGGATCTTTATCGTGCCACACCTTCTGTGACACGGGCTCTTGGGTTGTGGTAATCCAAGTTTCCTCTGACTCTTACCCCCACTTATGTGCAGGGGAAACCCACTCATGTCACAGTGGGGGAGGGGGGGGGTTAAAAGTGAGAGGAATCTCAGATTAGGGTTGTGGGATCTCATCCAAAGGACCACCCCATTTAGTTGCCTCCTATGACAAGCAAGGAATACGAGGGACCTAGCTATTCTAACCCATGGTTGTAATTGGGTATGTGTTGGTGGCCAGGTAGAAATTTAATGGGACAAAACTTGACCCACTTGGTTTACAGGAGGTGTTAAGGGAATGTTAATCGGTGATCTGTGTTCTTGTGTCTTATTGTATCACAAACAGATTGGCTCCCAGTCACTGGAGAGAAACATCTGGCCATTTTGATTCCCTTGTTAGAGGGGTCCATGTGGTCTTTAGACATTAGAAAATACTTTATCACACTGTCTATCCACTGAACCTAACAAAAGACATTAAAAGCAGAACTGGGGTCATTTATCAGCATTTTTTCTGTGCCTTCTTAACTCCAAGAAGTGTTGGAAAGTTTGGGATTTCAGGATAATCAAAAGCATTTAGATTTATTATCTTTGATAACTGAATGTGGAAGGTCAGATTTCAGAGTATTAGTAATTTGTCTGTCTGACAAATCTTGACCTTCAGGTATTCTTCAAAATAAAAAATAATAAAAACCCAACGCCAAGAGGGTTTGTTTAGCATATATAATAACTCCTTGTTCAATATTGGCTTGGTATATTATCAGGAAGGGTCTAATCATTGTGCTATTTATTGCTGTGGAGAACTTGCTGGGAGCTTGCTGTTAAGAGATGAGATGCTTGGTCAGATACATGCTACAGTGTCAGTATCTATGGCTAGCTATCAAAGACGAATTAAAAGTTTGCTTATTCATCTTACCCGAATCTTGTAGTTTTCTCTAATACCTTTGTTACTATCGTGTTAAGTGGTAAGAGATAATTAGCAGTTGAAATGGTTTTTTTTTTAAAATCATATTTGTGTAGGTCTATGGATGATTAAAATCATGATATTTTAAAATCTTCGCACAATAGCTTTAGACCAAGAATACTGTAAAAGTGGTTATTTACGCTGGGGGTTAAGTACGCATTTTTCCAAGTCCAACATTTCGGGGGGGGGATACGTGGTCACTGAAATAAATACCGGTATATATCTTGTATGATGTTTATATGTATATACGAGTGGGGGAAATTTACGCGCTCATTACTGAAATAAATATATATCATGTATGATATTTATATGTATATACGAGTGGGGGAAATTTACGCGCTCATTACGTGATCACGTAAGTACTGTAAATTTCCCCCACGCGCAAATAACCACTTTTACAGTATGCTCAATATTTCAAACAGTGGAAGTGGTGGAGAATTATTTTTATGTATTGAAATCTCCTTAATTACGACAGATTACACAGACTCTGAAATCCCTGTACAAGTTCTGGTGTTATGCTTGAACTAATTTACAACACGTTTCGTGTGCTAAACAGACATCTTCCCCTCTCCAAAAAGTGAAATTAAAACACAATATTTCTTCACATTAAAAATCTGCTCCATTTTCGAACATTCCAGACCTGTATCAGATGGTTGAGGGGTATTTCAAAATGAACGGGTTTATGTTTTTAGGCTTCGGATTTCAATGTGTGGAGATTGATACAGCGACGTCTGCACCTGTCACACAGGTTCGAATCAGTGGACAACTGGCAACAGAAAATTAGTTTTTCTCCCAGAATGCTTTGATCTTTTCTTGTCTTAGAAGTAAAGCATTCTGATAGGAATATATCCACCAGTATCCAATGTATAAAAGATGATTTAAAAGACTGGATAAAGCTAACTTCAAATCTTGTCAAAGGATTGTGAACATGCAGATGAGAGTTTTATACAATGCAATGTTTGACCAAGGCTTCATGTTAAAAAGAATCTTTGATTTATGAGAAATGGAAACTTTTTTCCTATTTGATTATCTGAGCACTTTTTGTGATGGAAAATCAGCCAAAAAGAAAAGCCGTATCTGGATAAAGCTGTCCAGCTAGCATTGTCTTCTTCAATGCCATGATGCTTTTTTCCTCCATCACATGATAGGGATTAGACAAAGGAAGACAGATCAGAATCAGAGCTTGATGAATTATTTTCCAAATTTAACTCTTTATGTGTCTGGGATCTTCAAACATTGATCGTTTTTTATTTCATCTGATATCTGGATCAAAATATTTCTTCACACTCATTTGTTGTGAAGTTTGGAAACAACCACAAGTATTATAGCACATTAATTTAGAGTAAAATGTTAAGATTCGTAAAATTAAAATGTGTTCGAATACTTGATATAAAATGTTCAGAATCAGTCTCACAAAGAACTTTTTGATTTAACCGAAACTGAATTGTTTTTACGCATTATTTTGATCAATATTAATGTTATGTGTGTAGAACTTATCGTGGATAATTTATTTTCAAGTCATCACTTAGTTTTTTGACTTCCTTTTCGAGCACAGTCTATACTGAAATGACAAATGAATTAAGCTGACTAGCTGAATTTAACTCGGTGAATTCAGATCATAATCAGATCGATTCATTATATTCCCAATCTCTTTTTTCTGACTCACATAATGTTAAGAGGATGCACTGTTTCGGCCATGGAAAGCTGATCCCCGTTCTCATTAATCAAAATAAAGAGGAACGAGTACTGTAGCTCCATGTGACAGCTCTCATGTTTTTTTTAACCAAATTTAATGAGCAGCTATAGAGGAAGTGCACATAATTATCTCCCCTTACCTTTCATGCTACTGAAATTGGGTGGTTGTTTTTTTGCTCTCTTTAGTACTGCAGTTTAATATGCTTTTGTCCCTAGGATATCAATGTTTAAACACATAAAGATTATGTTTATATTTTCCATAAAGATTGATTTATGTTCATTTTATTCTAAACTTGTGTCAGCAGCAATGCTCCTCTCTCCCTTTTTTTTTTTGTTGCTCCTGTTTACATGTGCAACAAGAGCTGATCATTTTCCTGCTTAACTTCATTATGTTGGTGGACTTAGTAACCTCTGTTATTGACACGAGATGACCAGCCTGGGCTAATGTTGGACAAGCGATCATTAGTGTTGCTACATGCCCTCTTTGCCCAACTTGACACTCTGTCACACACAGTCTTATCAACGTAAACAACATCCAGACACAAAAACTGGACAATTTAAGGAGGCACCTCCTTAACACAAACTTATTTTTTTCCCTGCCCCCCATTGAACTTTGTAACAGGTATGCTGAGTAGAACTTTGTCTTAACCGTGACCTGAGCCGACCCCTGGCTGTCTGCATGTTGATTGGTCGTTATGCCTGTCGCAGTGTCGTCTCTGTTGACCATCGACCACTCTACACTGCACTCGCCTGAAATTTTATGTCTATTTTATTGTGACATTTATGTGTGGATGTGAATAGGTTTGGGATTAGTTTATACTAAATTTGACCATAAAGACTGATCATGGAAGACAGGTCTGTGATCAAAGAAAAGAATGAACTGATGGTTTTTATAAGGAAATGGAACCCTGGGTATAATTCTGTGGCACGGTTTGTGTCCACTCATAAGTAGGCTACAGGCAGGTTCGACAAATTCTCGTACAATGGAGCTGGGAACTTTTGAATGAATTGTTAGGTTTCAAGGGTAATTTCAGCTCACAATTCATATTGGACTGAGTTAATATGAAGCTGGGAACTTTTGAACGAATTGTAAGGTTTCAAGGGGAATTTCAGCTAACAATGCCTACTGGACTGAGTTTGAGTAGAAATAAAAAAAATAATAAATTTATACTTTTTTTAACAGTTGATAGTTTACGATCCATCAAGTTTTCCTAAACATTCTTATTAACAGAAGGTTTTTATCTCATAAACTTTCAACTTGTGAATGAGGATAATTACTCTACATATAGGCTGGTTCATTATTAAAACGCAATTAAAATGATTTTAGAAATAAAGAGATATCTTTCAGTTTTTGAAAGTATTGGAGATTCTATTCCCCAAACCTCATCATACCTTCATATATTTCGTGAAGTGCTCAAATGCTAACAGCCTAACATGCACCATTCAATGCCAGTGTGAAGAACTTGGGGTATATAAGCATCTCATATACATACTTTCAAAATCTAAAGGCATTTCTGAAACAAATGCTGCAGTTTGCCTTGTAGTGTGATTAGACGTATCTAAGATCGAGATCGCTGCAGCAATAAGTTGTAATTAAAGGTTAACTACTACATTTGATGATGCACATGTTGCAATCTAACTACATGTAAATGTTTGTTTACGTAATCTGTATCAATTAGTATTGTACTTTTGATTTAGGCACATCGCAAATTTACATTTCCTGTTATTGCATACATTGTTATCAAATTTATAGAACCATTTCAACACTTTCATCAGAAAAAAAAGCCAAGTCAAAAATTCAAAAGAGGGTGTTTTCAAGTAAACAGATTTTATGAATGAAAACACCTGGATTACAAGTATAACATGGAAGATTAAACTATAGGATTATTTACTGGTAATCTTAACCAAGATAATTCTCTGATACTTTGACCATAACCTGAAGGACAGGGGAACAATAGGCTATGGAAGTCAAAGTCCCAAAGATGCCATATCAAAGGGATTAGGCTTATTCACAGAATGAAGGGGATATGATTGAAGATGGGGTGTTGGGTAACTTTTAAATTACCCTCCTGGTAACCACTGTGTCATCCAGTGGCAGTCATGGAGAAGATATTCCCAGTCTGACTCTTACACATGAAAGTCATGATTAAGCACACCATTACCCACAGACTTACAATCGATGTGACACAGACTTATGTCAGGAAATGTAATATCAGGCCAGTTAAATTTTTGCCTTGCTAAACGTGTTTTTGGAAACTTTTGCTACATTAGCTCAGTTTGATTTTCTCCGACTGAGAAAACCCCGAGGTTCGGAAACTACGGTATTTTTGCACTCGCTCACATACGCAAACTGTTAGATGAACCCGCGCGTGTAAATGAATACATGGTACATTTTGTGTTTTTCTGGCAAATAAAAACACATTAATTGTACTGATGACACAGTATGAGATTGACTCTATCTTTAATCTTTTGCAGATGTGTAGCAATTAAAACCTAATTTCGTATTTCTAAAATAATTGACACACCAGGATTGGCAGTTTTTAAAACTAATTTGTCCACCAACATGAAATCTGGTAACGGGGTACAGTATAGCATATACAAATCTGATAATACGAAATATGGATAGCTCTGTCATCCACCCGATCAAAAGATAAGAACAGGGATTTATAGACTTTAGATCTTAATCTCATTGACTAACCCTGACTGAACAGTCAAAAAGAACCTCCCATGCTTTCAAGATCTTATAAATGACCTTCCATTTTTTGATAGACCCTATCTCCGTTGCTAATTATTTTTCTGACAAGTTTCTGAATTTGAACGAGATCTTCTGGTAGGTTGGAGAAGATAAAAACCCAAAGGATCAAAATTTGCACCCCCCTGACCTATGCCTCTGAACAATTCACGTTAAACGGACGGTGTAATTTATTTTTTGATATCCCGGCACAACTTCACGGGGATGTGCCTTCCGAGTGGAAACATGGTCGTGTTCTAATACGAAAATCAAAGGTGGAAAATTCCTACTGTGCAGAAATCACAATTAATGCACGTCTTCACTGGCTTCCCAATATGCCAAAGAATAACCATATTTAAAAACGGTGAGGAAGACTTTCCTTTCCAGATGTTTTTCAGAAATAAGGAGAAAATTAATTGTGCACTTAACTCGTTTTCTTTGAGAAAGCCATCATTTTGACCCCTCTAAGCAGCTCGCCCTGTGAGGCCGGTAGGTTTGTGTAAGACTTTTGCACCTAGATAATACATATTCATCTATCTTCTACCTGACAACGCTTCAGAGACCTACAATTCATGTCCTCTTTATAAGCTAAATGTAGCATTTGACAGTAAAATGGATCTCCGGTGAGAATTCTATGAGGGAGATCCAGGGGATGATTTCCTTTGCTCAGAAGGGTTAAATTGAGAGATATCTTCCGCGTTCATTATCCCTGATTTGTCTTCATTATAAGTTTTACTTTTTATCCACCATTTTTGTTTTTGCTAAAACACCAGTGCAATTGCCTTGATTGATGGCTCATAGAATTTTTTGTGACAAACCCTTTTGTCATATATGACAGACTATATAGGGGACACAAGAGCCATATTACATATCCAATCTTTTATGGTCAATTTCAGTTCATTTAAAGAGATCATGGAAGTAGAAAATGTCTTTGATACATAGGTTTTAGTGGCATACTGTAAATGTTAAGGGCTAATGTTTTTTGGTATGGGGTTAAGAAAATATCATATTACTATACTAAATTGTTGAGGATCATTTAATCGACGTGTGCAAAGGCTATTTTCTTGATACTATGTCATAATGTGGTTCATGGGATATTTATCATGCAATTGGATAGAATGAGAATGCTAAATGGTACAGACCAATTTGGGGGGAGAAAATCTTGGAATTTCAAATATTCTGAAATACTCTTGTAAAGTTCCTTTTGAAAACTTTCCAAGAGAGGGGAATGCTGGTTCTGACATTGGCAGTGTTGATTTTCCCTTGCTTGACAGAACATGGTGGATGTTTTCGTTCGTTGTGAAGGATCCAAACTTTTTTTAATCACTGACCATCGGCCTCAGTAGTATAGAGGTGGATAAAACATAACCCAGAACCTGCTAGACGGAGATGAGAGATCGGCCCCACTACGACCTTGTTCTTTCAAGTTCATGAACTCCTCCAAGATAACGGAAATTGTCCAGACCAGGCGAAATATTTCTTGATACTCAGACTTCCAAGAGTCAGCATTTATATACGTACTACTACTCCAACAAGTTAGAGCCTCGGTTAACGTACCTTATATACCTCGGAGTTAACGTTGACCAAGTCAATAGTATCTCGCCGTGAACCTCTAGCAGCTGAAGTAACGGACTACATAAAGGTGCAATCAATTAAAATTTTTAAATAAATTTTATAAAACTTTTATTCCTAGTTTTATTGTAATTTCTAAGGAATGTTATGATGCAAATTAGGTGCTATGGGATCTAAATTGAGTAGGACAGTTAGTCAATTAAACGCCAGCTAATTGGTGTGAAGATTAATGCCCAGTACTTCATCACACAGGTTCACACATTGCATGATTAATTTTGTAATTCTTTATTTTTGTGGTCGCCTCTCAGAGTATAAACTCCCAAAATAAAGTTATTCCCAAAATAATGGCGTTGAGAGGACCGTTAAGTACTCACTCCTCCTCAACACCATGCGTCCTTTTGTAAGTCCCTATTAAATACACCTAATAGCTGGCTTGTGGGGGCTGGAAACACAGAGGAAATCTTTATGTAATTTTACATGAGAGAATTGTTGACCTCGTCTTTGCACCTAGGAAGTCTGCAGTTTGTTTATTTAATATTATGAAGAGTAATTGATTATTTAACCCAGTGTGATATGTATTTTATTGGAGAATGTTTTGGTTATTCATATATCAAGCTGACAGAAACCATATCGTTATTGATTTTTTTTTTCTTTTATAGGCAAAATGTCATAATTTTTTGCTATCATTAAAGTTTGGATTTTTTTTTCTAAACTTGCTGTTGGCGTATTGTGTTGATCTGAAAGAGAAGTATGTTGGGTGAAGCTAGTATTTTTCCTCTGTTGTTGGGCTGCTATGACGCATTCAAATGGAGGAACAATATAAGACCATCAATTCGAAAGGAACTTCTGAATTTGGTATGATTACTGGGATTCAACATCCGGTCTTATGAAATATTACCTTAATTCCAACAGCACCATAAATGATGTTTACATGGGTTGAGAGTGAATACTAATTGGAAATTACCCTGGCAGAATGATGAGAGATTGTTATTTTATGCAAATGATGTTTAACTTTTGAATTATTTAAATGTTAATATAAATTGCAATATTAATTATTTCAAAATGGTGTGTGTGCTATTTACTTAGACACATAAAATGTCTTTAAGTTGGTGTGAAGAGACAAAACTCGAAAGTTGTAGAGAGAGGAAAGTTTTGTGTTTTACTCTCATGAGTGAACTGGGCTACGGTAATTAAGTGGAATGTACCCAAACCTTATAGCTCCAATAAATTGTGTTCGAACATTAAACGGGCAGTGATATACTGAGCTGAACAGAATGAGAGTTTGAGATGTTCTATAAGGCTGCTATAATGGTTGTGCTTAAAAAGCTGTGAACATCCAAACTAATGGACGTTAATTATCCAATCCAATTAATGTTTCCAAAGTACTGGCTAGTAATTAGTGGTAAAAAAAAATTGGAATGAATCGTTATATATACCCAAAATTCAGAAAGTTTGACTCAAAAATGAGCATTTTGTGCTGTACCTTGAAGTGGTAACTGTCAAATTGAACAGCAATGTTAACATTAATGATTTCTGTTTTGATTCACACATATACATGTGTAACTACTTCTACAGAAAAAGAGTTTCAATGCATTTATTGTCAGAAAATATTGACGAAAAGGTGTGCTTTTGTGCACAAAATCATTATTTAAAAGTAATGTTGGGTCTTTGGTTTGTTTTTTATTTTCATGATGGCAAATGATTTATTTACCCAGTGTCAATCAATGGGACCTCAGATGACCTTCTGATATGTTTATTGATGAGCCAACTCACTTTTAGTGTTTAGATAATATGGTGACAGCAAGCTGTTCGATTCTTGAATGCTAATGCCCTTCATCAAATTATTTTGAAAAATTACGTGTTGTTTTTCAGTATAGGGCTAGATTTTATTTTCGAATATCTACCTAATTGGACTATCTGTATCTATCAGGTATTATATATCAATTATCTATAGTTATTAGATCAACAAAATATGTTGTGAAGGTGTGACAAATATTTTTTCTAATTTCTATAAATAATTGCTGTGTTGATTATGAGGTAAATGGGTACTGTGGTCCTCCTAAATAAAAATACTTTTTTTTTCATTTTAATTTATTTTTTTGTTGTTGTAATTTTTGGTGTCGTTGTCCCTCCCCCCCCCCCCCCCTTTTTTATTTGGTCATTGAAAAATCTGACAAACTGGGTAAGATTCTGTCATACATACATTTAAGTACATTAATTCCATATGGTCTTATGAGGCTTCCATTGCTCTCACTGAAATCTGTTGTGGGTGTTCTCATCCCACTTCCCATTGGATTATTTTTTTTTTCAGATTATCTTGAGACAATGATGTTCAATTTTCTGATCTAGTCCCCATAAGTACCTGATGGAAAAACAATGCATCAGTTTCCAGACATAAGCTCGAAGACGATTATTCGTGTTCTGTCACACGCGTCATTCCCACCTCATTAGAGGAAATTAGCATTACCTCCTGACTATTTGTTTTGTTAAATCCTATTATGATTTAAGTACACCATTCTTTATTGAAAAGTGTCCTTGTGTTGCCTGACTTCGGCTTAAGGGAAAGGAAGTCAAGTTTTTATTACCAAAGTTGAATGTTGAAATAAGGCAGTCGTTTAAATTGGCTTTGTAAGGTAAATATTTTGGTTAGAAATAAATAAACACCAAATGGTTTTCAAGAAATTTTTCTTTGCTATTTACTTGAAACCAGACACCTTCAGTTGACAGAATGGCTGTTTGTGTGAACAGGGCCAGCGCTGGCTTCTAATGCGGTCCACTGAGAACTGGTTTGTGGTTTTGCATGATGGATGGAACGACTTTTTGGGTGGATCGCCCTGGACATCCGGACATTGTTCCCCGTCCTTTGTCTTCCACTTTGTAGTGATAAGCTAGTGTACAAACCCTATCATTACACCCATTTTCATCTTGAATGGAAAATGGTTTGTCAAAAAAAAAACCAAACCTTATCTGAAGGAAGAAAATAGTTGCCTCTAGCTGCAGCAGAAACGTTGACAGAGAAGTTCAATGTGTCTGCCAGTACACCATTTAGCCATTAATGAAAACTTCACTATCTGAAATCTGTCACAGGCTGTTTCTATTAATGTATCTAGACAGAAGCAAATTGTATAGCATCAGAAACTAGTCAAAAGGGAACTAGTCAAAAGGGGGCTTCAGGTTTTGCTGGAATTGGTTGACTGCATTAGATTTCAAACCTGAGCACGTCCATGTTTTTTTTTAAGGGGAAGGGAGCATTCAGTGGCAGACTGACATTGCTAAAATAAATTTTACTGTACAGATGATATAAAAAACAATGCATGTAAGTGTACAATTCTACAAGGGTTATTTCCATTGATGCCTCGATCACTGTGCTGTCGTACAATATTTAGTATTTGGATTGGAGATTCATCAATTGCATTGGCATTTGCTATTCATATGTTTAATTTGATGCTAAACCTAAATTTACATACATGAACTTGATATAAGGGTGATCAAACTTTTGAGTGTATTTCCCATGTATTCTTGGCAATACTCATTGGGCAGATACAGCAGGTTTGTCTGTGGCTGAGTAAACATGCCATTCCGGAGGTCAAGTGATCTGACTTCTCTCCGTGAGCCTAGCACCTGCCTGATACAAAACAAAGCAAAAACTGCCGCCGCTTCAGGTCCTGCCAAGATAATGCTGGGAAGGTTGTTTTCTGGACATTGTAGCCCGGGAGTTGTCATGGCACCAGGACCTGCCAAGATAATGCTGGGAAGGTTGTTTTCTGGACATTGTAGCCCGGGAGTTGTCATGGCACCAGGACCTGCCAAGATAATGCTGGGAAGGTTAATGTCTCCTGGACACTGTAGCCCTGGCCCCAGAATCATGAAACATCTTAAGCTTAAGTCAAAATCTGTGTATAATGCAATGAAAAGATTGTGAAGTCAATCATTCCAAAATAAAATNAATGTCTCCTGGACACTGTAGCCCTGGCCCCAGAATCATGAAACATCTTAAGCTTAAGTCAAAATCTGTGTATAATGCAATGAAAAGATTGTGAAGTCAATCATTCCAAAATAAAATTGTTATTCATCCACAAATTTTGAAGAATTTCAATTCAAGAGTAATAAACATTTACAGGTGATTGAAATTTTGACTGAAGTGTAAGTTTGTTTCATGATCCCGGGGCCTGGAGTTGTCATGGCACCAGGACCTGCCAAAATAATGCTGGGAAAGTTGTCTCATGTACATTGTAGCGCAGGATTTGTCATGGCACCAAAACCTGACATAGGGCAACCTCTGTACCAGACATGTCATGTTGTTCAAGCCCCCCATCTGTTTATCTGTTGCTCCATGAGACAGAATCTTGCCCAAGAAGAGAACTGTTAAGTTTATGACACCTCATCTTGTTTCATTAATCCTCCCTACACATGCATTAGCAAATGTAAATTTCTGTTGCACCATAATTCATAATTGTGAAACAAGGTATGTATATAATGACTGTTGTAATTAATGCAAATGAGATTTTCCTGCTCATTAAAAAACTTTAAAAAGTGGTGTCGGAATTCTCGCATACAATCCTCTATCAGGGACACTTAACGATGACCTATAATGGGCTGCGTTGTCACCGGTAATTTAAGGTTGTGTGTGTAGGTAACACGATGTGGAAAGCTGTGGGCCATTAGTGTGGCAGGGGACGAAATTATGACAGGTGATGGGGCACTCATGATAAATTCAAAAGTCTGTAAAATATTACATTGAATATTAAAGTAAGAAAGAGCAAAAACGACACGATGCTCTGTATTGGGAAGAGGCAACCTCATTAAACATTACACACTATATGATATGATATGATTTATTCAGGTAAAAATCAAGTCGCAGGGCAATACTGTTTATAATAAATAGATAGACTGGACAAAAGTGGGTAAAATTTACGAGACAGACATACCATTTGATTCACATTCTTCTGAATTAGATTCCAGATATTTGTTATATGTTTTTATGATTTTAAATGATGTTCTGGTGGGTTTTGTCTCTGGTGGGTTTTGTATGAGGATAGAAAGGTTACCAATGGCCATCGGTGATACTTTAGTGTGATTTAGAGCTCAGCATTATTAGTCTACGGAAGTATAATCTTTCATAATACATTTTTATGATGATTATTGTTTTTGTGCTTGTCTGAAAACTAAATTTATTAGTTATGCGTATCTACTAGGGATATCCGAACCGGCCGATAATTACCATATTTTGCAAGCTCCATGGAGATTTTAATTTCCTTTGGTGTAAGAATAGAAACTAATGCCAGCGGAAACATAGGGGACATGTATGAGACCCAATATCCTCTGTACAGCCAATTTTCTACAGAAGGTTGATTCCTGATTTCTAGAGTCTGTAAATACTATGGGTAATTTAACTTTGATCCAGAAAGATCTAAGCACCTTCAATGCATCTTCTAACAAGGTAAACGTTTCATTGTGGATTAGGCATACTTATCCCTTTCCCTTGCATTTCTTGATCTTAAAAAGACAGGATTGCTTTTCTCCATAGAATGGATAGGGGGGATTAAGCGATCGGTGTAGTTGGTTGGCCAGTTGACAGTCTTGTTTTGCTTGTAGGCAATAGACTGTGAGAATCTGCCACATCTACATAAGTGTACTTGTGTCCCTGTCACATAAAACAAACACATTTCTCCATTACTAAATAGTTTTCTAGGTGTCCAATTGCCCCGTCTTCCCCACAGTTGTAGAATTTCCGTGTTTGGGTAATAGTTGCTAAGAGTAATGTTTACGATTGGAAACTGCCTCCTCGTGAGGTTTATACCAAATTTGCCTTGCATTCGTTTATTCTTGCACCTGGAGGTTTGCTGAGTGCTATCAAAAATGTTAATGGAAGTTGAGAAAAACTTGTGTGGTGAAAACACAGCAACAACCCCATACACGAAGCATTTCTTTGACTTTGATGTAAGCTTTAGCACTTAGGTGGAAAGAAGTTGTGAGTGTTGAATGAAATATTTAAATAACTCTTCATTATGAACTTTGGCATTGAAATTGAAAGGTGATGTGTGACAAAAAACAAATAATTTATTTAAAATGAGTTCAAGCGCACGGAAAAATGTGAAGGGTTTTGTATATGGGTGTTAATGGTCCTTTTTGTCCACCCTTGGTGCTTGATGCTCTGGAAAGAATGAGGATGGGAATTGGTAATATATATCCTCACATTTTGATATTTTAAGGTAACAGATTTAATTATCAGGAATATCTGATGAAGTGGATATAAATTGGTCAGTCTGTGTGATTTTTTAGGTCACTGTGCATGACCTATGGTTAAAAACCATGCAGATCTTCAACTTCCACATAAAATCCACTTGGAGTGGTCCTTGAAGTTGATCTTTGCGAGGGTCTGGCAAAAGGGCATAATTGGACCAACTCTGATCATAGAAATTCCTTCCATTGTTCAGATGTTGTAGCCTAGTACCAAATCTTAACAGAGTGCATGATGTAGACCTCATTCCTTGTCAGTGGTTCCAGCTAGGATTTCAGGAGGGGCAGGGCGCTACAGGGGCAAAAAGGGCAACTCTGGTTTGAAAAGGGCATGGAATATCATTGCATAAAAATATATAGCCTTTTTGTACACTCATTCAGAATACCTGCGGATTTAATCTCACGCAAACGGCACAAACATTTGTTTTGAACCACAAAAAAAAAAGAAAATTAAAATAAACAAAAACCTGCAACAACCCAGAATACAACAGGATTTTAATAACCTGAATAAATAACATGTTTTGTTAAAACATATCTTGAATATTGTTAGCATAGCCTGATTGACACTCATGGTTATTTTTCTGGTAGAGAAATTCCGAGTGGCGATTAGCGGTGACATTCGTCAGGTGCCTGTGGCTTATGAAAGCCTGAGGTTCAATAATGGTTAAGTTATCACTCTCCACCCTGACTACATGCAGATTAAAGATATCCCAATTGGATAATTGGACCACAACCTCTAGGCAATTCATGGCCACGATTGTAAACAAAACATTTTTTAATCTTTTCAAAAAAATGTACAAGGGCATAAACATGATTCCTTCTTGGAAGCAGAGGGGCGCGCTAAGGGCAGGCAGGGCCGCAGCGGCCCTTCTATTTATGGCTTGTGTCTGCGCTATAGTACAACTTGCTCTCCTTAGAGGTTGATAGTACATGGTATGTCTACGCACAGTACAACTGCCCCTCCTTAAGAGCCAAGGTTCGACATTCGCACTCGTCACCCTCGCCCTTTCTCACCCGATGGAAATTTTGACGACCTGTTTGTTAACACACGCTCACCCAAATGATGACCTGGTGACGATCGAGTTAAGAATTGTCAAAATAACTTTCTATTTATTTGAAATAGGAAATAATGTAAATAGATTCCTATTTGAAACTGAAAAAGAAGTGCAATGATTAGAAAAAATACATTTGAAGTTCCTGTTTGTTTCAGTATTTTTGTTTGGCAACCTGAAATCCATTCGGCAACCCAGATCAGTATTTTTGGTTGCCCCGAGGCGAGTCAAATTCTGACGATGTGTCGAACCTGTAAGAGGGTTTGAATAGTACATGGTATGTCTACGCTAATAGTACAACTGCGCCTACCTTGGGGACAGGTTCTTAGATTGAACGTAGAGGGTTTGATAGTACATTGTAATGTCTACGCATATTAGTTACAACTCGCCCTCCTTAAGAGGCTTAGATAGTAACATCGTATGCAGAAGCTTTTCCTGGCTTGTCACCTAACACTGGCAGAGAATGATTGCTGGAATAGCAATATTTATTTGATCGGATGGGACACGTTGAGTTTTCAGGGCGCTTCTTTATAGAACCCCTCCCAATCTACACACATTCCTGTGTCTCTGAGACTCTCGACTGCAGGCATCCATGCCTCACCTGTGTCAAGTGTTCAACCAACCTTCTAAATTAGCAATCCAGGATTGAAAATAATAGATGATGCGCTAATTCCTAAATGAGGCGTCTGTTTGCTTCTTGGTACATGGCATTCTCTAACAAGGCTTAATACTTTTTCTTTACCATAATATTTTGACTTTTAGGGTATACTTGAAGGATAATGATATTTTCAAGTCCCTTTAAAATGGAAAAGATCAGGAAACTTTAACCCAATATTTTGAGAGACAGCTAGTAAACAGTACAATTGATTGATTTAGAGAACTTGTTCACGTCAATTTTCAATTTAGCTGCTGCACTGAAGGAAGCAAGTATTTGTAGCACCGACTGCTACTGATAAAAGGAAGTCGATATTTTGTGACATCAGGCGAATTAACGCCATCGAAGATCAGGTTTTCGCAGCATTACATACGTTTTGCTTTGTTCTCCATGCTAATGCAATTCAAGTGAATGTGATTGTCTACAGAATATTGCAAAATTGAAAGGTTGTCTTCACCTCTATTAAATGTAAGTGCTGCTTGAGAATTGCCACGTCCTGATGATCATTTATTATCGGTTATTGACTAAATACAGGAAAGTACGCCTGCCCAAGGTGTTGAGGGGCGATTATAAGCAGACCAAGCTTGTGAGGTGCTTCAAATGACCGAGGGCAGACGTATTTCCTGGTATTAAGTCAATGTCCTTTTTATGACGTATTTTTTCAAATTCTCTGCACTGTTGATTGTAGAAGAGTGCAATCTTGTTTACGTCCAAATATTACTAGTAAACAGATATGATGATTATTCACAATCATCAAGATAGAGCACATTTTACATCACAATTGAGTTAAGAGTACTTCTACCGGGGTACACAGTGCGGGCTTTTATGGCTCAATGTAAACCCTCAGGTATTCTCTAAGAAATCTAATTGGAAAATAGATCAAAATGTGTCGTAAGAGCGTAGAATGCTTGATCCAGAAAATGGCTTATATCCTTAGATTGGATGTGATAAATCAGTCTATACCACATCACCTGAATGTTTGGTATCTATGAAATCTCTTTTTGTCCACTCTGATGTAAATGTGAATGTTTTAATCAATCCTTCCTTTTTACAAAACCACTGCCCTTTTCAAGTCTTGACAATTGCCCACCAGGGAGACTTTGATCCTTTAAGTATAATTCCCCATTATACAGTTGTAATTGCTGTTGTTACAACTTTAAATTAATGTTCGCATATATTTCCATTGTTCTTGCCTTTGATTACAGGTATCTCTACAAATTGTAACGATGGCCATTTTCTCATGAATGCGCTGTCGTTGTGAACAACGCGCGTATGAATCTTGATATATATAGTACATCTATTTTAAAGGCTGGGAATTCCAACGGAAATGAAAGTAGAATGTGTTATGTTAAACTATGAAAAATAAATAAGGTTATTGCATATGCATATTGCATTGAATAATATCAAAAATTATTTTTTTCAGGGATCGACAAAACAGCCACCGTGGAACTGAAGCGGCCCAAACCTGAGGAGTTGGTGTTGAATTCTGAGGTTCTACTAAAGTGTCAAATCTCGGGGAATCCCGACCTGTTGTTTGACTGGTACCACAACACATTCAGGTGAGACTAAGCGATTACGAAAACTGTAGGAAAAATTAAGACTTCACAACCACAAAAACTGTAGGAAAAATTAAGACTTCTCGACCATGAAAACTTCAGGAAAAATTAAGACTTCTCGACCACGAAAACTA
>CAJDSM010014360.1:0-30843 GCA_903981925.1 Ostrea lurida
GGGTGTCTGGATTGCTAGTGTTCAATTAATAATGCTATTTCCAAACACCGGGGAAATATTAGAGATTCAGACGATCGCGGATGATATTGTTAGGACTGGTTACTAGGGCTGTATCTATCGGTGCGTTCTCCATATTCAATTAGCTTGATTTGAGTATATATAGCTTAAATATATTCTAAGTCACCCTAATGTACATTGAGCATTTCCTCAACACTGAATTTTAGGAAAAACTCACCTTCTTGATATGGTGACGGTAAATTGAAATTGAAGGTTAGAGATTCACACTTTCAAGAGCATTGATTGGAGGAATGCTGATGACGTCAGAGCCAGGTATTGTACAGTAAGATGTGACCTCTAGATTGTAATGCTGCAATTTTGCGAGACAATTATTATGTAGGCCTATAGTTTTCCTCTTTTCAATATGGCATAAATCAATTCACCTGCTAGGTTTTAAAATCAGTGTCAAGAGCACATTGAACTATATAGAATTCAACAAATTTTTAGATCTGTGGTTTTTTTTCCCCGAAGGTGTATATGTTTAGGTAAAGCTTTTTAAAATTTTTAAATACAATTTTTATAGAAACCAATGGTATCTATTTTAGAGAAATAGCACTGCCACAGTGAACTTTTAAGTTACGGGAGTTATCTTCCTTATCAAGTTCATTTTCTTTTTCTATACATATATATAAATATGAAAATATTACGTTTTCCTGAACTGTATTATTCTTCCTATCTGTATCTAGAATTTAAAGGAATACAACCCAACGGGTATTATGAAATTACACAAAATAGCAACTTTCTATATGTTTAGATATAAAATTAAAAAGAAAACAGTTTTATTCTATTATTTTCCCTCTAAAGGGTGCTAAAACTTCTGTTACTAGGAATTTAAAAGAAACTTCTGTCATTTAAGCAATGAATTATGGATTTATTGAAAGATGTAGTCTCAAACTGCAACGGTGTGCATTACAAATTGAATAACGCGCCGTTAGCGCGTTATGAAAAATTTGTTTGCACACACCGTTGCAGTTATGAGACTACATCTTTTAATAAATCATAATTTATTGCTTCTATATTTACATTCTTAGAAAATGCATTTGTTTGTGTTTTTATTGATATGTTTTAAACTTTTCGCTCAATCCTTTGGGAAGTAGCGTTTATGGAACAGCCATTAGGTAAGTAATTGTTACGTCACAGTGAAATTACGCGAAAAAATACAGCAATGTGACTATTTACGCACTTCATATGTCATATCGTTACACGACAAAAAGGAGTGCAAAATTAAAAAAATAAATAATATAACCCAAGTATATATTTAATTAATTTTTTCTTTGAAAATAAAACATCAAATGTCAACAGTTGTATAACATTTTCAACCTAAAACACTTCATATATTTACATATTTAAAACCCTGTAAGTAATTCTGTATTCATACCCCAAACAACTTTGGTGATTCGGTCTTTGCAGTTCTAAAGCACATATCATCAAAATAGATTATAATCTTTTATTAGCTCACCTGAGCCGAAGGCTCAAGTGAGCTTTTCTGATCAAAATTTGTCCGTTGTCTGTCGTCGTTGTCGTCGTCCGTCGTCGTTGTTCGTCGTAAACTTTTCACATTTTCAACTTCTTCTCAAGAACCGCTGGGCCAAATTCAACCAAACTTGGTTACACATCATCCTTGGGTGAAGGGCTTCAGTTTTGTTCAAATGAAGGACCAGGCCCTCATCAAAGGGAGATAATCACGAAAATGCAAAAATAGAGGGTGTCATTTAAACAATCTTCTTCTCTAAGAACCAATGGGCCAGAAAAGCTGAAAATTTATACTGGAAGCTTCCTGATATAGTGGAGATCAAGTTTGTTCAAATCATGACCCCCGGGTACATAGAGGCCCCAATAGGGGATCAAAGTTTGACATGATTATAGAGGAAAAATCTTAAAAATCTTCTTTCTCAAGAACCACTGGCCAGGAAAGCTGAAATTTATATGGAATCTTCCTATATAGAGGAGATTCAAGTTTGTTCAAATCATACCCCCGGGGATACGATGGTGCCACAATAGGGGGATCAAAAAGTTTTACAATATGATTATATAGGAGAAAATATTTAAAAATCTTCTTTTTAAGAACCACTGGGCCAGGAAAGCTGAAATTTATATGGAAGCTTCCTGATATAGAGGAGATTCAAGTTTGTTCAAATCATGACTCCCGGGGGTACTATGGGCCCCAATAGGGAATCAAAGTTGTTACATATGATTATAGTGGAAAATCTTTAAAAATCTTCTTCTCAAGAACCACTGCGGCAGGAAAGCTGAAATTTTATATGGAAGCTTCCTGATTATAGAGAAGGATTCAAGTTTGTTCAAATCATGACCCCCGGGGGTACGATGGGGCCACCAATAGGGGATCAAAGTTTTACATGCAGACTATATAGAGAAATTCTTTAAAAATCTTTTCATTGAACCAGAAGAGTGGATGTTTACCTGAAAGCTTCCTGATATGGAGTAGATTTAAGTTGCTTCAGATAATGCCTCCACCCGACTAGGTTAGATTTAGTCCATAGTGGTACATTCTAAATCCCAGACGACTGCTCTTCTTAGTGAAGCAGCTGTGCTCAGGTGTGCGATGTGGCCCTTGGCCTCTTGTTCAGGGGATTAAACAGTAAATGTAAATATAATGATTTTGATACTTGAGATTGATTGAATACTTAGTATCATATAACGTTAAGGATGACACTCATCAGATGACTGAAAAGTGAAGGCCTAAAATTCGAGTGACCTTGAAGAGGGAACAGCACGCCTGAATGGTAAGTAGAAGATATGTACAATAACATTTTATGAAGTATATTTAAAAGTTTTAAAAATACAGTTTTAGTAGAAAGTAATCTAAAAATAAATATTTGAAACTCTTGCTAGACTTGCAATGCTCGAATTACAGATCAGCACATGTAGATTTCAAAGGAATATACATGCATTGCTGATATTTACAACTTCATGTCAAGTTAATTCAGAGATGAAGTCAGTCTTTATGACAATGTATGATGGTAGTGAAAGCATGTTCATTATATATCGATATGTAGACCGGACCCACGTGCATTTCACATGTTTAATAAACAAAATGTTTTTTACTAGCTCTAGTTTATTCTTATCTCTTGAGTTGTTGACAGCTGTGTAATTGCAGCACTGGTACTTTCCAAGCAGCCAGGAAATCCTGGGATTCCGTTTTCTTTGTACAGAGTCTATAAAATGTATTTTACGGTTATCCTTTGACCTTCTTTAAACCAATCTGCAAGGAAGATCTGAGGAGTGAAATACATGCGATTGCAAACTGCTCTGTCCTGCTAAATCTAAAATATTTCTTCTCATTGCTGCAAGCTTTCAAGGAAACACAAGTTATAATTTTAACGATTTTCGAACTCCTAATTAAAACAACAACAACAACAACAAAAACAACATCCAGTTCATAGAGGGAATCCAGTAAAATAACAGTGGTAATGCATATATATTGTTTTCTTTTTGATTTCTCATTGTGTGGTACTCGGTTAGTGACCAATGAGGCACGTGAGATTCCTTTACAAGCATGAGTTTCCTTTCTTCTCAAAAAAAAATGTATTTCTTTAATTAAAATTCAAGGTACATGTAGTAGAAACAGATAGACGCCAAAGAAAATTTGAGCAAAAATGTAACTGGTTTCAGTATTTAGATGGGCTCATAGAATCGCATTATCATTCAAATAGAGTACAGTTTGAAATTCTTGACAAGTAAAACTAGAAACACTGTGACCAAAGCTCGCTTAGTGATGCTCCCGCGCTCCTCTGTACGTGTAAAATCATTTAAAGCAAAACACGAGGTGCACCATGGCATCTTGTAACAATAAAATCTCTGAAGGTTTCATTGAATTCTGTTGAGTAGTTTTAGGAGAGTAGCGAATGGGAGGTGGGAACGGACAGAACACAGGATCACCACACACTCCCGCTTGGTTAGCCGGGGTATAAAAATAGTCATAGATAAATATTTTTTTTGTCTAAATACTAAAGTGTGGGGTGGGATGGGATTGAATCTTTTTTTCACTATAAAGTTTCAATTCACAAAAGCCTGTGTGTGAGAAAAGATGCCTTGTCACATAAATATTGCAAAATTGGGTATTTTGATAAACTTGAGGAATCAGAGTATATCAAAATGCTATTTTAGTCTTGCTAAATTATAATTCAATGTTGAAAATAAGTGTTCATTATGCAAACCGTCAATGTTTTTTTTATTTCTATTTTGACGTTAATCTACATTAAAAATGCAATTGACTCAGGGTTATAACGAATCTCAATTAAAGTCATCATTTCGCAAATTCTACGGTCGCTATAATGACCTTGTTTGCGATTACAAACTATACTAAGTCATATGTTGACTGATTTGTTTCATACCCTTTGTTAGACTGTCATTTTCCTACTAGATTTGACGACGGGTAACCCCGTTTACTTTGTTTCAACTACGGGCTCACGACGGGTGTGACCGGTCAGCAGAGGATGCTTACTCCTCCATGGCACCTGATCCTGCCTTCGCTTTTGTCGAAGGTCCGTGTTGCCCTACACTCGATTTTGTATGTGATTTTTGGGACTATGATTACGTTTAATACTTTGTTACTTCGTCATTTTGTATTTGCATCTCATACTTTGCATATACATGTACTTACTTACTTAATCCTCTTCATAATGCCATCACCAGAGACTTCCATGCTGGTCTGGCTTGTGTCCATTTTTGGACCTGTCCCTACGTTTAGTTGTCTCATATTCACATTTAAGCCTCAATATGAAATTTTTTGTCCACAAATTTATCATCTTTCAAAATATGCATACGATTCCTATTCAAATACACAAGAAGAAAAATGGAAATTCAAAGCATAAAAATCATTTTAGCATTCCTCACCCCAAGGTGAAATGAATTTCACAATTTAAGTAGAGGGCTTCATGGACATCATAACCATGCATTTCGATTTTCTCAAATATATATGGGAGTAAAAATAAACTTTTCACATTTTCATTACATGGCCATATTGGCCCCACCCAAGGGCCTGCCTACAAACCCAGGGAACAAGCATGAATTCACAATTCACTAGAGTGCTTCATGGTCATCATAATTATGCATATAGTTTTCTCAAATATCTATGGGATTTTTAAAGTTATAATACATGCTTACTATATAGTCATATTGGTCCCGCCCTAAGGCCTGGCTCAGGGGCCATGGATTTCACAATTTCGGTAGAGGGCTTCATACACATCACACTCATGCATTTAGTTTTTATTTAAAATGTACATGGGAGTAGAGAAAAAGATTTCCCAAGATTCAATGCATGTTCACTATATGGTCATATTAGCCCCACCTTAGGGCATGAACTCCTGACCCAGGGGTCATGAATTTTACAGCTTTAGTAAAGGACTTTACGGACAACATAACTATGCATTCTCTTTCTCTGAAATGTATATGAAAGTAGAGAAGATTTTCTAACATTTAATACATGTTTACTATATGCATGGTCATATTAGCCCCACCCTAGGACTTGAACCCCTCACTTATAATTAGGGGCCATGGATTCTACAATTTGAAAGGAAGGCTTCATGAACATTATAACCATGCACTTAGTTTTTCTCCTACATGTGTGGGAGTAGAGAATAAGATCTTTGAAAATTTGGCATTTTTTACCTCACCCCCTAAGGCCCCAGGGGTGCAAGATTCCGAATTTTACAATTTATGTCCCAAAGATGCAAAATACTAAATCTAAAAATAATTGGAGTAAAAGTGATCAAGAAGAAGAAAAAATGTTCAATGTTTTAACAGATTTAATCACTGACCATATTTGCCCCACTCTAATACCGAACCTTGGATCGTGAAATTTACAAAATCGATAAAAGGCTACCTGTTTATTTTAGATATTCGTTTAGTTTCAATTTTTAAAATATCACTAATATTCAAGATGTTTTTCAAATGTTTTACATATTAAAACTATGTACCAAGTTTGGCCCAGCCCTAGGGTCAGAACCTCATGAAATTTACAATTTTGCGAGAAGCTTTCCATCTCTGCATCACCATACATCTAATATTTGTAGATTAGAACATTTTTGAAAATTGGTTGCTTTTTGCCCCATCCCTAAGACCCCTGGGGTGCAAGAGTCACGGATTTTAGAATTTATGTCCCACTTGTCCCAAAGATGCTTCGTACCAAATTTGAAAAGAATTGGAATGGTAGTTATCAATAAGTTCAACATGTTCAAGTAGGCGCAGACTAATTGCAGTAGGTCAATTGAGTGTACTCATGTGACCTAAAAAGATCTAGATCTAAGCTTCTGAATCACATTATATGTGGAAAAATCTTTATCTTTGCTCCCCACGAAAAGATCAACTGCTGTGAATATAGTGCCACAACTTATGTCAGAAGTGGTGTAAATCAAACGCGGATTCTAAAAACATTCTAAAGAATTTATCGTAAATTTGAAATCACAAATTTTAAACTTTTCTCAAATCAACAGCATTAAAACGTTTGATTTCAACACTTTACAAGAGAATTAAAGACAGCTGCTTCATCTATAAAACTGGAAAAATGGAAAAAGGAAATATTAATTCTTATCATATACTTTCAATTTCATCTCCTCTTTTATTTTTGCTTTAGAAGTTTGCGGGCCAATATCACACGATATCTGCCCGGAAACTTTTCGGCGCGCAAGCTGACATCATAATTGAAAAAAAATTGGAAAATTGATTGTGACGTCATAATAGAGCACGTTTCTTGACGTTATTGTTAATAAAAAACGTCAACAAACTTTTATAAAAGTTTAAAAAAATTTCGTGTTTTTCAGCTCTTAGTCTGTTAAGTGTTAAAATTAAAAAAAATTGTTAGTTTCTAAATGAAATTGAAAGTATATAATAAAAAGGTTATATAAACTTTTGTATGGAAAAATATGACGACCTCGTTTTTTGTCGCGAACGGACCTCGCAAGCTCGGTCCGTGTACGCGCCAAAAAACTCGGTCGTCATATTATCCCATACAAAGTCTATAACCTATAAATATTTTGTGATCAGTCATTCAAAACACTTAAATAAAAATTGAACACCACTCTGATTTTACGTACGAGTACTTTGAAGCTGATATTTAAAAAAAATACTGGGGTTTTTCATCGACATTATCTTAGTATCTTTGGTGATAAGGTCTTCCCACAGTCTGTTGGAATTCCAATAGGAACAAATTGGGCTCCTTTATCAGCTGATCTGGTTTTATATTTTTACGATGCAGAATTTATGCAAAAGCTTCTACATGAGAAAATTGTTTGGTTGAATATTGTTTAACGTCCCTTTCGAAAACTTTTCACTCATACATGTACATGTATCTTAAAAGACGTCATCATGGCCGTTGAAGGCCTGCACTGGTCGCTTATGGCCTTTCTGGCAGCGGGGATCTTTTATCGTGCCACACCTGCTGTGACAAGAGACCTCAGATTTTTGCAGTCTCATCCGAAGGACCGCCCCATTTAGTCGCTTCTTACGATATACCAGGGGTACTGAGGATCTATTCTGACCCGGATCCCCAAGGGTGCTATATGAGAAGAAAAAAATCTTTTGCTTCAACTCACTACCTTACCAATAATCATTTTCATTCACATGATAATTCGATATATCTCACTGAACTCGAAATAAAGGACACCACATACTTCGTACTTGAACATTTTATTTAATATAAATGTCACTACAAACTAACGACTCAACTTTATGACACAAGGGATGGCTTTTAATTAGTTTCTTCGTCTTTTACTTCTCATATTTATGTAGTAATATACCATTAATATTATCACCTGTATATGGTGTTTATGTTTCAACTGATTTGTTACGCAATAATGTGTTGTTTTTAAATCAAGATAGGCTAGTGACAAATAATTCGATGTTACAGGAGATTCAACAATCTCGTTTAAAGTCAGCATTTTGCAAATTCTACGGTCGTTATAATACAAAGAATCCGTCATTAGTCAAATACTGTCTGATGTGTTTTACAACAATTAAGTTCGTTTACCTGATCAAGATATTGGGCTCACGGAGGTACCTGATTCTATCTCTAGTATGTCCAGGGGTCTGTGTTTGCCCTACTCATAAAATTCGAATTCTTTATATGAGTTATTAAATTGATCACTAATCATTGCCTTCACCTTTTCATATCGACTCTGGGATCATACAATAGACCTGTAAGATGGCATATAAGATAGTGCAGTCCAATTTAAATGATGTACATGTACTACCGTCAAGACCAGTAGAAATTAATAAGTTACTCTAGTATATAGCTTCTAGGGGACACACTAGCTATGGGCTGGGGAAATAACACTCATAAAATATATTGTATTCTACCGGTTATTGCAAAGATCAAAATGATTCCGCGGTCATTATTCTGCGATATACCCTCATACGTCATAACTGATTATTTGAAAATTCGCTTGCACGATAGCTGATAATTCATTTTATAATCATAAGAATTAATCAATACATGTATATGTTGCAAAACAAATTTATAAATTTCACCCTTTCCGTCAGCGAAGCCAGTTTCGGAAATTGTCATGACGTCACGGTGACCTAATTCGTAGCCGCATAAGTTAAACGATCGGTTGTGTGTTTCTGGGCTATATATATAGTAGAATAGATATAAAGTTCTTGTTTTCGTGTACATTGCAGATAATCTCCTCGGTCTTGAGATGCTGATTGAAATATAAAAGCGTCAGCTAAAGCCTTGGCCTTTATAATTCAAAACAACATTTCGTGATCTCGACTACATTTCGAGACCAAGGAGGCTCTTTTGCAATATACACGAATATGTACTCTTTATTTCTTTTCTTTTTTGCTCTATGAATTAATTTCATTTCCCTTAGAAGAGTTGGTGACGTAAACTGAAGCCTTTCATACTGAACAAAACATTAGTCATGATTTCCTTACTCTGGCATTTAGGTCCATCTACGAAAACTCTCTTTTATAAAACTTTAATACATGTAACATTGTACTGACATTAAAAAACTCATACAAAATGCATGTTGAACTGTCGAAGTGTACTTGCATTTCACTTGTTTTGCCAGATCAATATAAAGTCCACACGGTAATTGATTAAAACCTGGTAATGATAGAATTATACAGTATACAAATGTAATCAGTTCAATTCTTCCAATGCATCAGGCAAAAAGTCGTGATTATGCATTCTGACATTAATGCATCGAAAGGCTGAAGAATCGTTATCTATACTGAGCTTGTTCACGTGAAAGAAAACAACGAAATTTGAGACGACCAGACGGACGAGATGATTTAACACATTCCTCCCTCCCACAGGTGAAATACACTTTTGAAAGTAAATACTTTCATCGGAAAAGTTTTTAAAGCATTAAAGCTACTTTAAACTTCAACTAAAATTAAATGAGTTGGTATGGAGACATAAACAATGCCTTTTGCAGGTGCTTCTTCAAACGCCTCGCCGACAAGACTCTGCACTCAGCCTGCGATTCATCAATTTTAACCACAGCAGGCCAGTCACAATCTTTTGATTTCACGCTTATTCTTGCAAATTTATGGCATGATTGATAGTTTTCGTTTGTGATTTTACGATAAAAAAAGAAGAATTATTTTTCTCAGCGTTGCCATAATGCTATCGTGAGACTTAACAATATGTGCGAAAGAGCTTTCGCATCTTTTCCTCCCAAAGTTCGATCCCTATGCATTCTCTTTGCATAATTGCTGTATTGGATCAATCGAACCCGGTTTTATCTACAAGAATGAGTAACAAAGTCTGTTTGAATAAGATGATAAAAAAAGCTTTGGATATCTTTTCATGGGATCCTAAAACAAATGCTGAATTTATCCATGATTAAATATAAATCTTCAACTAGTGTCTGGAAAACAGCATGGATCTGAACCTATTTACATGTATTTGTTCAAAATCAATGAGTGATTGCACAAAGACATTACGAAATTATTACTTAAAATACTGAAGCTTGCATGGTCTTTAAGCCCCGCACACGTAGAAAATTATAATAACGTTCACATAAAGCTAGCCCAAGAACACACAGACGCGCGCGGGCGTTCTGGTTCGAAATAATGGTTCTCGAAAGAAATTTTGCACTTGGAAACTGAAGTATACCCAAATTTTATTTATGATTAGAAAGACGTAATTAAACCTGGGCATTGGCTCTTAACTGAATGAATAACACACACATATAATCATAATAAAAATAACAACCCCTATAACAAGTATAAAGTAGAGAACATCAGTTTAGAAGTCACGTGATGCGTTTCTACCAATGACAGAGCGACATTCTAGTCCGAGGCAAAACAAATAAAAATCTCCGCAACAGTCGTTCGTTGAGGAAGGTGGGGAAGTAAACCGTCCGTAGGAAAAAACACAACACCATTATCTGTATTTGCTATAAAACTAGACTTGCTATAAAACAAGATGATAGGAACACAGGCACGTGTCCTTCATTTTGCAAATTCTAATGCAAATGGTAATTATAACAAGCTAGTTTGCTAACACAACCAATCAAATCCAATGCTGTCTGACCGTTTCATACCAATTGTTTAAAAGCCTTTCTTTATACACTGATTTTGTTAATCAAGATAAAGGGCTCACGGCGGGTGTGACCGGTTGATAGGGAACGCTTACTCCTCCTAGGCACCTGATCCCAGTACCTCTAGTATATGTCCCTGGCAGGAGACCGTGGTTGCCCAACTATCAATATGTTTTCCGTTTAGGACTTAAATGAGATTGACCACTATTCGTTGTCTTCGTTTTTTCATTACATACCATGTGTCACCATTCTTACACTATATATCGCCCTTCATTATACCTTCCTGTTTTCATTCGGAATATGACGGATTTCTGCAGTTGGAGACAGGCGACATTTTGTAAACAATGGAAAAATACCTTTTGGACATAATAAAAAAAAATATGTTTTATTGATTAAAAATGCATCTACTCTGTAATTATATTTTAATTGTGGGCACTATTTTTTGTGGACACTATTTTTAAAATATATATTCTACAGAAGAGTTCTACGTCTATAATGAACAATTTACGTACATAACGATGCAAATTCTTATTCACCTTCAATGTAAAAATGAACGTAAAAAGCAACTTTCATATATCCATAAGGAAGTTTTTTGGCCGTACTCGTACTCGTAATTAAAACATATCTGATTGCAATTTTGTATTTCTGTTTAATAATCTATCAAAATATGTTATCATTGTTTCATAATTAAGTGTGTATGTTTCTTGTATAAAATATTTTTTTCTCGAAGCTAGAGGATGAGATTCATTCACTGAATGTCTTTTATATAAATATGATAGACTTTTTTTTTTTCAGGATATTGCCAAATATATTTTTTTAAAAATCATAGTTTAACAAATAAAGAAAAAGTCAAATGAAAATGATATGTTGCTAATCAAGCTAGGCAAATTTTAATCAATATTTTGAAAACAAGAAGGAGTGCATTTTACAATCTTAAGAGGAACCAAACAAATTAGTGTAAGTGTACACGTTAATTACATTAATTCGTCTTATAAGCAATTCCTAATTGCTATAATATTCTGTAGTTAGTTTCGTTGTCTTATTGTTTGGTTGGTTGCCATCTGATATTATACAGATGCATTACACAAATGTCTCTAATGTAAGTAAATGGCAATTTTGCCGGTATACTCTATATTTCCTGCAATGAGCGGAATAACACTATATCAAGTATTAATATTAGCAATCAATAATGATTGTAATCTTTGGGTTTGTGATGGTGCAACTTTCATTGCAAGATACACAAAACTTAAACGAACAATTTAGTACTGCCAGGATGCAGCAGCTGAAATTCATACCAATATGTGTTATATTAATTTTTTCCCACTTATTGTTTTCTAGAGAAGTCATAACAGTTATGCATATTAATTCTAATTAAGATTTTGCAATTCAATTAGTGTCTCTGAACAGCTATCTTAACAAAAAGATAATTAATTTCAGAGTAAATCGTACATACATAGTAAAGAACTTAATTCTTCGGTGATTTATTAGGTACGATATAATTTGTTCCATATTTAATTTCTAAAGTTACCAGAGATTTACTAGAACAGCTCTGATGTTAAACATGATTGGCATCTGTTGAAGTTCTGCAACAATCCCCTTTCCCCCCAGGTTCTGTAATTGTTTTGATTAGGAGTAAAGAACGAATTATTTTATGTGCGCCAGTCTCCCCGATCTCTTATATAACAGCTCTTTGCTCGCTTTTTTTTCCATCTTCATGTTTTCCCTGTTTTGTTTTTGAGTTCTTTAAAAACACTTGCGTAAACACAAGTAAAGAAAAAGATTTATTCTGCAAATTTACACAGAATGACATATGGTAGCGTGGATTTTGACATTTCTAAACATCAGGTTAGATTTACCATGAAATTAATAACATATAGTCATATTCTCAAATTGAAGTGATCAGATCGTATTTAACCCCAGGCATCTTAAGATGCGTACACAACCACTAACCGTTATCACATCCAGCAAGCCGGGCAAATACAGGAATAAAGTGTGAAGAGATTTTAATCATGCCCTGTTACTCCAAAAATTCGATAGAGGATGTATTAGAGTGTTGATGAGATTGATCTGAGTCCGAGTGGAAGGAAACATATTGGCGCCTCCATTAATGAATGGTTAGGAGCTCCGCAACAACGTCGCTTGAATAGCAAACCTTCACAGACGATCACCCATCTTTATCACTAACAAGATTACATAGACATTTTCAACGTAATTTGGAATCCTTTGATGATATAGAATAAAATAAATAACATATTTTCAAGTTTTGTGTATTTAGAACAATACATCCCTGTCATATTATAAAGGTGGAATGTCTTCGTGGTGCCGAGTACGTGACGACGTCATGGTCTGCTAGAGCGCTCCAGTTCACTGATCCTCGTAGAGACCGCGAGCTAGGCACTGACGGTGTTAGACTCGGCGCCCGGAGAGTATTCCGACGTTTCTGATAAGACAGTTCCGAGTCCGTGGCAGACATGATGGAAGTGGATGTAAAAGATGGCGGAACTCCCACAAAACTTGTCCGTGTGGCGAGTTTGACAGCAAGATGTCGAGCTCGGGAGTCCAGTTGCAGAGAATGACAATAGTAAGCCAGACAAATGAAGATGAGAATGCTGACTGCCGCCACCGAGCTGGCAATCAGTAGTGGAATGGGCGGATCATGTGCAGGAGGACCTGAATATTCCGTCAATGTGTTAGTACCCGAGTCCAGTATCAATGATACATTAGTAATTGATTCATTAAGCGTTTGGTTATGCTCAAATTTTCCACTTCCATTGAAAGAGCCCTGGGCTTCCATATCACTTTTATGCATAGTTTTTACCTTCAAAGCTCGTCTGGTGCTTTATGATCAAGATCTCCATTCTAGAGGGGTTTTTTACACTTCAATCACAGAAATAGCACCTCTCTATTTTTTTTCTTTTTACAAAATCCAAAACGAATGGTGAGGATCATAACCCACGGAAGGAATGTGGCATTTGGTGTACCTCATCTTCAACTGAGTATTTGTTTAGCTGCAGGACTGCATCATCTGTCAACAGGGGCTGATAAATCCGATCAAAATATAAGGAACTCTGATTTTATCTGCCAGACGCTTCTTACTAATACCGATATTTTAGCTGAAACAGATAGTTGAGAACTTATCACTGAAAAAAAAAAAACTTCAGTCGTTCGGATAAGATAAAAAGCAAAATTCCTATGAATTATTCAGATTCATCCTTCTTCTATAGAGCTTTCAGTTACAATGGAAAACAACTACATGTGCATGTTGAAGTCCTGCTGATTTCTATTCTATATCCGGAAGTCTACGTCATCACGACAAGCACACATGTTTCCGATGTTTACACGTGGTCATTTAAGGCAAACTAATAGCTTTGTCCAAAATTTGTTCGTGAAAGACTTTCTTGATAAGTTCAGATGAAGGTCTGTCGGAGATTGCCACTAGATCCCAGCGTTGAGTTGAATTGATATGAGCTTACTGTCGACAGGTACTATCTGCGTGCGGAGCGGACAAAGTGGCCGCGCACAGTAAGAACATATTCCTATTGATTGGTCATCATTCATTTCTTCCTCAGCGGATCATGCCATCAAAAATTTAAATCTACACTACATGCACAGGTATTTCATTCAAAACATCTTCAAGACTATTTGATTAGTACCGGGTATAAATTCATATGTTTTGCAGAAATATCTATAAATCTTCCTGACAGGTNTTCAAGACTATTTGATTAGTACCGGGTATAAGTTTACATGTTTTGCAGAGATATTTATAAATCTTCCTGACAGGCCTGGTTAAATTCACCGAAATCAAGAAATTGTCTATACATACTGTTGCTGAAATATCAAAGAACTTCTAAAGGTGATCCACAGTAGACTACTATTATGGCATAATAAAGCTCCCCTCCCTCGTCCAAACGTAATCCACATACTGTTATGACATAGATAAAGCTCCCCTCCTCGTCTAAACGTAATCCACGGTACTGTTATGACATAGATAAAGCTTCCCCTCCCCCGTCTAAATTGCCCATGTAAAAGGATTCATGAGCGATCGTTTCAAGAACTGTTAATCCAAAAGCACTCATTAATTGCATTATCCCAATCGCTTCTTTGCTTCGTACTCAAAAACACTCTACTTCAATCGGGCTTTCAAAGATTGGATTAAAATTTACCACATGTTTTCATAATTACATGCACTTAGTAGTATTCTTTTCCCTTAATATATGTTTTTCTTGCAAAGGATGGATGTATTTACACATCAAAAGGAAGATATTTATCAACTACTTTACTTTTTTTACAGTTATTTGCAAAGTATACATTTAATGATTAGAATATTTTTCAATAAACTTTATTTCATGAACTCTTGAAGTAGAATTACATACAGCGTAGGCCAAAATTCTTTTACAAAATAAATTACAGTGCATATTACAAATTGAATATAAATCGCATTAACATTGACACATACTTTGGCACCGCAAAAGAGGATATGTAATGATGATTAACGTTTTCGGTCAATGATGCTTTAAAAAAAGCATACCAGGTGCAACTGCAGTTCAAGATATCGAATTACTCTTAATTCAATGGTAACCGGTAATTCAGAAAGTACTCGAGGTTCTATACAGGTCTGTAAAACGGAGAAACGTGGTTATTATGCCTGGACATTATCGAATATCGCAGAAAGAGAGGCCCGTATCAGAATAGAATAAAGCGCACATGTGCATATGTATATGCCCACTGTATATTGTCATGTGAGTACAGCGATTAAAGCCTCTATATCAAAATAAAGAAAAGGAGATTTTTAAGTGTTTAATCCAATTTTATTTTATTTTTAGACTAATAATGAAATTAAACAAACAGTTTTGAATTGCTAACATTTTCATAAAGTTATTCTTTCACAAGTAGTTCAACTGTGTTTGAAAAGAATAGTATTTATTAGATCTATCGAATCAGAGCCTAAGTAAAGACAATACAAAACGACGAGAGTAATTCTTCGAGTAACATGTAATACACTGTCAATTTCAGTATTTCAAGTTTCATATGTACACATCAATATTCATTTGATATGTAAATATGTGCATATGTCTGAAAAGTACAACTGTGTTAGAAATGAACATGGATAAAAACCTGAAAATACTGTATAACTACTCTGAATACCTGTAATACCATGTAAGTCGTGTATCAGTTTCATTAAATGCAATCTTCGTTGTTAGTTTCTTGTTAAATTGTTAATTCGTACGTAAATTAGATCACAGAAAAAATATCTTCCTTGGATAGAACGGCATTTTAACCAATGGGAATTAAGAAAATTTTCACATCATGCATTTTCTACCAATCACAACAGAAGTAGTCCGGATACTGCAAATCACTTCAACTAATTCAAGCAAGACGGTATCCAAACGAAATACATGTATTTATCGATGTCACAATTTTTATCGAGTATAAAAGGGGAAAATGAATAAGCCTGTGGTCAAGTGTGTGTTTTTATCAGATTTCCACGGATGAACTTTGCTGACAATGATGTGGGGGGATAATGTCCTAAACATTCTGACTAAAATTGCCAATGTTATAACATAAAACGATCAACTGTTTGAATATACGTTAATTTGTTTTACCGATTATTATATAAAAAAGGGTACCGGGTATAATTTACATAATAAAAACCAAAGCTCGTACGTAGTAAATCGGTTAATTGAGGACATTAATAGAATGCAAAAATATAATTATGTGCATTGGTGTTTGTTTGAATTTTATATCACTTTACCGTAACTGCAGTGTATAACTTGTGAGGACATACAGCTCAAATATTTATAGTACCTGTTAGAAACCATGCTCAGTCTTTGCAATATAGTAAATTGAAAGAAAGAGAGACAGATGATTGAAAATACATGCATGCTCTGTAAGAAGTATCGTTTTTTGCGAGTTTTGTGCTATAGTTAGACACAATCTATCGAAGCAAATGCAGTCTGAAGGTGCTTTTTAAATTAAACACACCTATATACGAAATTAAAAGAATTTGCATTGCAAAACCTTTCCGAACAGACAAGTATGTTCTACATGTACAAACCAAAATCGGTTCTATATTGAGCTGTCCCTTGTCTTTATTTTGATATCAGTTTCAATGACCTCATCAATTCTAATGAATTTGAATATCAGATGAAGACAATAGATGATTATCAAATACTGTTTGGTATTATTTTTAAGATAACTAACGTCTCTATTAAGACTCGTTCATTTGTTATCTTAAAGTGCTCCTTTCACTTTCCGAGGTAATTGTTAAACGCCCTTTTTATGTTGCCCATCTCGGAATGTATCCCAACTCTGAATCTCCTTAATGACGAGGCTTTTTGACGTCACGATGCTCAGACGTTAATTGACTATCACGGTTTATACTATTTTGCTCTGATTCCAAATTGGCTTTTTCGCATTAAGTACTGCACATAAATCAAATTTAATATCATATATCTTCATAAAAATATATCCAAGGCTTCTGTGAATAATGAATTTGCTTGCGTACTTAGGGCTACACAAGATATTGTGTATTCTTCTCGTTCAGTTTTACTTCTTGGTTAAAATGTTTGATCAGAGTTGCTTATCTTTAAACAACATTTATTCATGAAAAACATGGACGGACACAGACAGCGAAAGCAATCACTATTTCAGCTTTTCCTTGATTGTAGTTGGAAGCACATCGAAAACACGACGAAACATTACGAAAGCAGATTAAAATTACATGTAATTAAGATTAACCTACCGGCATGAAAGAGAGATCGCTGATCAAAGGTCGAAATGTGCAGATCTTGTAATTAATTTAAATATTGGAGGACTATGCATTGGTCAAATACCTAGGGTTTTTATTTATTTTTATTCCCATGCACACATAGACATAAAGACCTAGAATTTATAACCATAAGCTAACTAGTATACATGTATGATATACATGTGTATAATGGGTCATTTTGTGGTTTCTAGAAAATTTTGATGTTAATCTTCATTTTCCCAGGAGATTTTATGCAAAGGAACATAACGAAGGTTTATGGTCTGTCTGCTTTTCGAACTTGACTATATTTTTTTAACTGCAAGATATGTGGCATGTATACATGCATTTAAGGCCGCGTGCTGTGAGGGAAAGGTTAAATATGAAAATATAGCACCTGAGACATCGTTTTTCACAAACACAGGGTCTAGTTTGAAGGTAACAAGCAGATGTAGTGGAATTTGAGAAATGATTTCATTACATGTAGCCTACAGTTCATATAAATCAGAAGGAAGCCAATATGCAACGTTCAACCCATGCAAGATTTTGCAAGATTAGCGATCAATTATTCTGCAACTTTGTGCACTTAATTGTGATTCATTGATTATTGCAGATTTATCGCCGTTTTGGCAATATTTCAGCCAGTATACGGCGGTTAATGTAAATGAAAAGAAGGGTTTTTTTTTCTTTCTGACGACTTTGGTGAGCCTACCAATTATTAAAAATCAGATGAAAGATCTTTTTTGTGTCAAGGGTGTCATCTCATCCGAAGGACAACAAAGTTAAAAATTATGACGGAAAAGATTGATTATTTGTTGTTGTTTTTCGTTCCGTCGAGAATATTTCACTCACATTGAGACGTCACCATTGCGGGTGAAGGGCTGCAAATTTAGACCTATGCTTAGCACTCTTGACTTTTAGCAGTGAGGGTTATTTTGCGTGCCACACATGCTGCGACACGGGACCTCCGTTTTTAAGGTCATATCCGAAAGACCCGTGATTCTCACTTCTAAATGCCGAGCTCTTGGCGAAGGAGCAATCACTACCTATTGGTTTGACGCGGCCGAGTGTCGAGCACGGGGCTCGAACGCACGACCTCCCGATCACGTGACGGAAAAGAAGTTAAAAATATGTAAACATAGCTGTAATATAAAAGTATACCAATTTTTCTGTTACATGTAACTTCACAACCCATATAACAATTTGTGAGATGCAGATTATCAATATGACAGTTTTTGTACTTAGATAACAATTTCACAAATTCGGAGGTTTTCAGTAGCGTAATGGCTAGGAGGATCGCTTGTCAATCAGATGCACCGGGTGATTCATGATCCACGTTGCTGAATAAGGCATATGACGCATTTGACGGTGCTTTTCATTTTGTTCTGGCCTGGATTTCTCGAAACAATCATAAGTCAAAACTTGGACTTGCAAGTTTCTGCTCCAATTGTGACTGTTTTGATAGAAACAAAACACAACTCAAACTTAAGCCTATGATTTTTTCAAGAAATCCAAGCCTGGTGTTCATCTCCCTTTAAAACCAGATTGTTCTGAGCTCTATAGTTGTTAAAGGAACATGGACACGATTTGAGCGAAAATTGTCTTTTAATGCATATGCTTACTCTGCTTAAATAATATATTTCTAATGATCAACTAAAGTGTGACTGTCAGTTGTCGAATTGCAATAGCGATACAGCACTCACAATCAACAAAAACATGGCACCAGCCCTGTTTACATAACAAATAATATACACATTAAAAATAAGAACATGAAACTTAAAAGTTTTTAGCTCAAACTGTGTCCACGCACCTTTAAAAGTTAACTAAATCTCTATTTTGTTTATTATTATCCTGGACGATACCGATATTGGGTATATTGATCTTTACCAGCCCGATGTTCAATAATCTCGTTACTTTTGCACCTGTGTACGGTAGACTTTCTTTCAATAATCCGGAATCAGTGTCGGAGCTTTTGCATTTTTACTTGGACTATTATAGGAAATGTTTCTGTTTCCTCATTTAATTTTTTCTCTTATTTACAGACCCGTGGGGATCCGGGTTAGAATAGGTCCTCAGCATCCCCTTGCTTGTCGTAAGAGGCGATCGACTGAATGGGCGTCATTCGGATGAGACCGGAAAAACCGAGGCACCGTGTCACAGCTGGTGTGGTACGATAAATATCTCTCCCTGCTCAAAGGCCTCGAGTGCCGAGCATAGGACTGAATTTGCAGACCTTCACCGGCATTGGTGACGTCTCCATATAAGTGAAATATTCTCGGTGGACGTAAAAACAATAAATAATCAATCAATCAATCTTATTTTACATTCTTCAAGACATATAAATTATAGTGGTACATTAAGAATGTCTGCAAAGTTGTCTCGCCTTTTCTGCACGCAGTATTTTATCAAATGGTTTGATCTCATGTATGTAATGTATAGCCAGTTTACCAAAACGGTTTGCTCAGACCGCGTCATCTGCCATTCAATAGCACCGGTTTTCTCCCTTTTGTCTATCTTTTTTTTTTATTGAGCATTATTTCCCTGGAAAGGGCTATACATTTCAATTTACATGTGGACAGAGGCCTTTGTTATTGCGCTTGGATTAGTGTGATCTTGATCTTTAGCGTAACTTGTAACGAATTCGAGACTTTTGATTTCAAGCTCTGCAATTTCAATTTCGCAGTTTACCTTTAATGTTATCATACATCGTATTAAATGCTTTGCTTGTTTATAGTACTTGTAGATTCATGATATGAACGGCATTGCACACCCCCTTGGTCTGTCAGCCTCTATCCAGCAGTACGTATCGCGTTTCAGATCAAGCAATAAAGTGTGTCACAGATGTAATTAAATTAAAAGAATGGTTTTGCTAAACAGGAAACAGATCTCGACCTCGTTTCGAGTCATTTGAGTGTCATTCGTCCTGTTACTTTGAAGTATGACAGGTTAGGTTAGGTTAGGTTATTTGTTTGTTTTTCGTCCCGTTGAGAATATTTCACTCATATTGAGACGTCATCATTGCCGGTGAAGGGCTACAAATTTAGACCTACATGTATGTTTAGCACTCATGGCTTTTAGCAGTGATGGTTCTTTTGCGTGCCACGCATGCTGCGACTCGGGACCTCCGTTTGTAAGGTCATATCCGAAAGACCCGTGATTCTCCCTTCTAAATGTCGAGCTCTTGGCGAAGGAGCAATCACTACCTATTTTACGCGGCCGGGTGGGGGGGGGTCAAAAGTTGCTACATTTATATAATCACGTGCTCTGACTAGACCATGTTTCTAGCATATGTAAAGTTCAACTTAATGATATAGTTACTGCTTGTTGTCTTTAACATTATCTCTTACAATAAATAAGTCGTGCGGACTGTGAAGTTATTGATAGAAAATAGAATTCTATCAATTCCTAAAGGTTTTTTTTTTATTATTTTTTTTTTATTTTATTATTATCATTATTTTTTTTTTTTTTTTTTTTTGCATTTTTTACCTTATATTTAGCGACAAATGGATACAATTGTCATTGACACTTCTTTTTCAATATTTTCTGGCATACCAAAAAGAGATCATTTGCCTAGCACTAGACATAAAGGTATAAACGTGGAGTAAACACAGTGTTTTTAAGATATAAGGCCAAAGATAAAGTATATACTAGTTGATGCATGTTTCGTACATGCATTATGTAATCAGCTTATTATGAATTTTAGGTAGACTAATTTTTTATTTGAGCACGAAACTCGTCCATCAATGGCCTTTATCTTAAAACATTTAATTAAAAGAGTTTCATTACAGAAAACGACGTCTCTCAGATACCAAGTACTTTCCTCATACACAACGCTCAGGACTTGATAATGCCATACTGCATGGGGATTCTCAAGGAGATCGTATTGAGTATCGTGTTTGTACTAAGGTTTAACGTAACAGAGATACATGTAGGTACATTATCAGATGTTATTGATATTAATCCTTCCTGATAAACAACGCAGCGTGGTGTAATCAATCAACGCAGCATGGTGTAATCACACATATCATAATCATCATGGTTTCTTTCGATGTAAACATGAAAATGCATCATAGGTATACCAAACTTGCATTGTTCTGCAAAATCACCTCAAACGTTTGATTTTTATTGACAAAAATACATTCATTTACCAGAAAAAGCCAGTCATAATGATTCTGTCATTTTTGGTAATTCAAATAATGCAACAAGCTCTTTGACGACCTATTTGAACAACTTGCATCTGGCTTATACCATTCTCTTGCACAGAGTTGTCCGTTCTTTCTCTCCCTTACATCTCTGTCAACTCCCGTTTTACAAAATTTTTTAAAGCATTGAAAGAATGGGAAAACACTACTTGTGAGTGTTCATTACTTTGTAAAATATTAAAAAAGAAATTAATCAAATAACTTATTTGTTATTTTTGGTCTTATAAGTTTTAATTTTCAAAACTTTTGTTAGAGAACTATTTTGCGTTAAACGTTAAAAGAAAAGTTTTAAGCCAAATATAACAAATATGTTATTTGATTATATTTCTTTTTAATATTTTACAAAGTAATGAACAATCACAAGTAGTGTTTTTCCATTCTTTCAACGTTTTTTTTTTTTTTTTTTTTTTTTTTTACAAAAATCTTCTAAAACGATGTAAGGGAGAGAAGACCGACAACTCTGTGCAAGAGAATGGGCTTATATATGTAGTATGGTGAATGGCGGGCGTCTTTGAATAGGATACAATCTTCTTTATGTAATCAACTTCTCTCACACCTTCATTTTACCATCCTCAAATTTTGTACAGTTGTTATGGATACATTGAAGATGTGCACATGCATTTTTGAAATTGATCCGACATTTTTCGAAAAAGTTACATATGCATGTGTAGTTGAACTTTGTTACTTTTAAAGTATGCTTTGAATAGATGGTACACATGTATCTATTTTGTGAAATCAGTTTCTTTCACAATTTCTCAAACCTTGTACAGTTGCTGTTGAAATATTGAAAATGCATGTGTTTCTTTTTAAGGTGATCTGACATTTTTTCCCCTAAAAGTTCGTCCTTTTTGAGCGTGTTTTGAATAGATCATTTCTATTTTTTGTAATCAACTCCTTTTACAGCATTTATTTGACATCCTTCATACCTTGTATATCTGTTATAGAAACCTTGAAGATGTGTCTGTGTCTTTTTGGAACCGATTGGACAGTCGACGACAACTTTATATGTTGTTCAACTTTGTCATTTTTTAAGCATTGTACATGTACAATGTATCAACATGTACCTTATGTAACCAATTCGTCTCGATCGAGCTCACAGCATTTACTTGATATTTTTTCAGACCATGTACAGCTTACACCATAGAATTTGCGAAATGCTGATTTTAAATGTGATTGTTGAAAGTCCTGCAGCAACAACTTGTTTATAAGTAGCCTGTATCGATTCAAATGCTGATTATACGCAGTACAAGCTCTTGCTTATCGAATAAGTTGAGAGACATAAATACTATATGCAGGTGATGAGGGAATATTGCTACATAAATATGGGAAGTTTACGATGGAAAATCTGAAATCGTCAGGTTTATCATAAAATTGAGTTGTTATATGTCTATGGTCAATATAATATCCAAGTACGAAGCTGATATGGAAGAGTCTGTGGTGACTTTTATTTTGTGGTTCATATATCAATGAAAATGATTATTATTTAATAGATAAAACTACGTCGATATACATGTATCGAAATGTCGAATTAAAGCCACAACTTGAGGTTTTTTCTCTTCTCATGTACAAGATTTTGAATAAATTTTGTCTCGTTTAGTCGTTAAAATAAAAAAAAATATCATCAGCAGGTCAGCTAACAAAGAAGCACAATGTTTTGTCAATCCCAGACAAAAAATCATTATAGCGAAAGCAGAAAAGGAGAATTTTAACTCTCGGATTCAGGACAGCTAACATGATGACTTACAAATACAAAGTGTTTGGAGACTTTAATCAATCTTTGACCGACAGCATCGTGTCCAAGTATCACGGTTGATAGGAGATAAAAGATCACCAATTACAGAATACTGAATTTTTCTTCCTGTATATTCGATTTCTTCGTTCTATTGAGGTAGCTTACTGTTGATGCAAAAGTTTTAATACTGACAGTTGGATTTGAGTCATGATTTACAACAAAACTTAGATAATCATTACCGGTAACTGAACTCTCCCAGAATGACTCTGAAACTCGACTCCACATATAGCAGTTATGAGTTTTTAAGACACGTCGATGGTGCTTACATGTTCGCATGCTTAACAGACTCAACACTTTGCAATGACAAGAAGTCGAGTTCCTCTGCTGAAAAATAGTACAAAAACTGGAACTTATAGGAGTAGTTCAGACACACAATTTATTGGAAAAAGACAGTGGTTAATCCCAAAAAGTTTGATTGTCGTTACGTGGACGACAACTAAAATGCGCTTGAGTCTTTTGTTTTAAATCAGACTAAGGAAATCAAATATCCAGTAGAAATTCAACACTTGATATACATGTACGTTCTTATCGATTCGACCTCATCTTATCTGCAAACAAGAGGCATATCTATCAAGGTATTCCTTGAATGTAAATGTTAGATATAGGTGTCTTAACTGCTGACAGTTTGTTCCAATGGTCATGTCTGTACATTAATTTATTTCATTTATTAATTTATATTAATCAACTGTAAGAGTTGAAGTTTAAAATTAAAAAGAGCCCACTAATTAAATTAAGACGTAATTTGATGTAAATAGTATAACTGACTTAGCAACATTCTGCACTCTTTGAGAAACCCTGTATATCAAGCGTTTCATTAAGTGGATGTGAGTTGTTGACTGGCAATGTTTAGTCATAGGTAGCTGATATCCAGGGATCCGAATTTGCCCAACTCTCAGTTTGTATTCCGTTTAGGACGTTTGAGATTGACCACTGTTCGTTATCTTCAGTTTTTCATTCAAAACATTTTTATGTCACAATTATTGACCTGCCTGTCATTAGCTTGTAAGAGAGCAGGGGGTGTACTGGGTGCCCGTGCACCCCCCACTTTAAACTTAAGTTGCTAAAACCGCTCAGCTTCCGGGGCATCGCCCCTGGACCCCCATACCAGGGTTATTCCTGAACCAGGTGTGGGCCTGACTAAAAGCCTTTAAATCATATACCTTAGTCTTGTGCACGCCCAATGGAAATTCCGGTTACGACCAGGAGAAGGGTGGAACTTCACACTTTGGCCTACTTCGATTGGGAAACCCGTGTTAACTCGGGTTCATTTAAATGGACGTCATGGGCATGCGTACACTAATTTTGAATCGAAAGATTTAACTTACTCGAGAGTTAAATCGAAGGTAAAATAATGGCGACGCCGGGTACCTCCACCGTTTTATGTAATGTGAAGTGAGAAAAAATGCATTAGCCATTCCATTTTAATTTCTGCCCATATAAAACCTCTCTTTCTATTACCAGATATAGTAAAAGATAAACACAAGTTCACATTCGCCGATATTCACCTTTCCCCGCCATCGATGTGACGTAAAACACCGCCATTACCCGATTAAATGTGGGTCGGACCTAGGATTCCTCGGGTAAGGTTAAGAGGTCATTTTTGTGACGTTTCAGAGTTACTCGCTCCGTTTTATTCTCCTCGAGTTAACTCGGGTTAACTCGGGTTTACCAATCGAAGTAGGCCTTTGAGGGCTAATTAATATATGGTTAAATTTTACTCCTAAAATCACAAACTCAGGAGCTTCCGGTGACTGTTTAAGCAAGACCAAATACCATAAGGTCATTACAAACTCGTAGAAAAGTTTTACCCCGCAAAATTTGGGTTTAGATGGCCACAATAAATGAACTCATTGTCCCTGAAATTAACTACCACGCCCAAGATTATCGATCTTGCGCTATCGTAATAAGTTGCAAGATGTGTAATGTGGCCCATTCTTTTGCGGAAAATATACGATGCCATTGAATTTAACTGAAATTCCCAGCCATGACGGAATGATTTAGCAATTGTGATAAAATGGTAGTATCTGTATGGCCCAAAACTTGTTGATGGCGTTACTGGCCGCGGATATTACTTATAAAACCTTGTAATTAATGTGCGACTACCATGTATTGCTGTTTTTGAAAAAAAAAAAGCTTACCAACCAAGGCCTCTAACTCTGGGAGGCCAATTTTTTATTTTTATTGGGGGGGGGGGGTTGGCCCCTCGAGTTCTAAGACTTGCTTACTGTTATCTTAAATTGCAAGATATCTATATCCAAAGACAAAGGGATGTGCGATTGGCAGTAGGCTCGATGGCTTGTACGGGGTATCGCGGGAGTAGCTTGTCACCTACGATGTCCTTGTAGCCGGATGGGGAAAACAACCCCCTCTCTGAACCCCACGACACGCGTTTGAATCCAAGTTTCGGCATGGTGCTCCCGTTGCATTTGGGAAAGCGACAAATAATATATATGATGATTATCTAACTAAATTATAGAAGCCATAATTAGAACGAGAAGGGAATAAAAACTACAAGTGAAGATATCACCCTATGGGGGTTGAATATTGAAATGAAATCTTAATCCATCCAAAATATTTCTAGCCATCGGTGTCCCATCTATGCAAAAGATGCAAGAAAAGGTATATATGAACTAATTGGGAACACAGGTGGTTCTGAAATTAAATTTGTTAGAATATTTTTTGACAGAAAATCTTCTCGTTCTTACCAAATGACAATAAAATCTTGAAAAGGAAGTGATGAGATTTTAATTTCCGGAGATGTTTTGCACAGCCGGAAAAATTCCGTCATTAACTTTCAGGAGTTGTTTTGCCAAATTGGGACAATTCCATCATGGTAAAACCACTCGAATGACCCTTGGATAAAATTCGCATACACTAGACAAGCTAATATATGCGCTAATATTTCAGTGTAACATACCAGAGTTAGTTGCCTTGTATCTTTTGCTTATACTGCGAATAAAATGGAGAAGTCATTCGTGTCAACCAACATTGCTGCAATTTGATCTAAACAAGTCGTTCTTTAGAAAAACGAATTGAATTAAGTAAAAAATAACCGCTAAAAGGGGCATGGACACGTTCCGAGCTAAAAATGTTCAAATTCTAGATTTCCATTTTTAATGTTTACAATTTCTAATGGTCTGCAAAAAATTTAACCTCATTTGTTGAGGTACAAGTGAGATACAGCACTTACAATTCATCACTATGTAAACAAAGCTTGGGTCATGTTTTTGTTTACCTACATTGAATTTGCTAGTATTCGTTACGTTTAAAGCAGATATTTTGCATATTACAAGTTCATTCTGAACACAATTAAACAGTTCCTAGTTATTCTCACATCTCATTTTGTTTTAAGCATGGTATTTTCTGTGAAGTAATCTTCATGTAAACAAAAACATGGCTCGAGCCTTGTTTACATTGTGAAGAATTGTAAGTGCTGTATCTCTCTTGTAACTCAACAAATGACGTTCAAATTTTTGCTGTCCTTAGTGAAAATTGTAAACATTAAAAATGGAAATCTAAAATTTGAACATTTTTAGCTCAGAACGTGTCCATGCCCCTTTAAATGTAAGAATTATTTTCGGAGAATAACCCAGGAGGCAAAGAGAGTTTGTTTGACAAGTTTCTTCCGATTGAATTTCGTTTTCTTTACCAATTCATGTTGACCTGACTCGACACTTTAACTCGCTGAGTGCATATCATTGGTTCCCACTGTGTAGATCCTACTACAACATTTGGCTTTTGACATGGCCGAAAAACTGTTTCTGGAGGACTACATCACAATCGGTGTCTACTTTTTCGTAGTTTTTGCTGTAGGATTATGGGTATAGTACCATTTATCATCCTAATATTCATCATTCAATTTACAATGTACTTTCAAAGGGGGAAAACGGAATGTAAACAACTAAACAGGATTACTTCTTTTGTTTCAGTCGACGTTTCGACCAAACAAAGGCAATGCCAAAGGTTACTTTCTTGCAGGGAAAAACATGCACTGGATACCGGTAAGTTTTGCAGCTTGAATTGGACGACTTTGAAGTTTTAATGCGCGTGCATTCACCTGAAACGTTTAAAATGAATCTTCCCAGGTCAAGGGTTTCTGTTGCACATTATTTCTGTATTAAAGATTGGTAAGATGATATTCGCCGAAAGTGTTGAACGGGTGGCAGAAAAGACAACAAACAATTAATTCCCGAAAACTTCGAAAAGAAGGAACCAAACGTTTCTCTATTAAACGAACAGTCATTACAAAATCAACCGTTTAGCTCCGCTGCGAAAAGGAGATCGGCCATGCAAAACCACATGTGCTTGAGTACAGCATTTTATCTCTGGTGATAATCACTAACTTTCCTGATATAATTATAGTTCGTGATCCTAAGTGGGAAACAAATACGACGCGAAGCAAGTGGTCTAATTAACTTTCTGCCATGGCTTACTGCGTGCCCGTTTGTATATCAACGATTGTCCGATTTGCAATTTAGTCAAGTGATTTTGTCGGCGGTTTAATTTTGTTTAACATTGTTTTGTTTTCCTGGGTTGTATTGATAAATGAATTGTTTGTTGATTTTAATACCGTACATGTTCTGTACGTTAAACCCTATTTGCCGCCAAAACTATTGTGCATTAAATATCATATAGTATTCAGCTGATATTCGTTGAAAATACAATATATGGTTACAGTACATTATTATTGCAGCTATCTTCAATATGAATATGCCATGCTATTATGAAATATTAAAACCTGGGTATGCATTCGCATACACACAATAATCAAAGCATTTTATTATGTATAATTCATAGAGCTATGGATCAATCACATACAAAGGAAATGTGTGAGCGTCAATTGTGACAGTGGATATGTTAGTTTTAGATAATGGCAATCCACTTTTCGAACTTCTCTCTGTGCGTTGCTCAAATGGTGCTGCGTCTATTTTCGATAAGAAACCATTTCTTTTTAACCTTTTTACTTCCTTTTTTATTTCGGTTTTCAAACTACATGTATTGATATCAATTGAAAATGTGCTTCATTTCCTTTGGATATCGTAATATATGAAAGCAAATGTGTTAATTTTTTTGGTCTTCATCTGTGGTCTCTATACGGTTCTAAAGGGAATTTGATTTAACCACTGTTAATAAAGTAATAAAGTCGTCATGAGATAGATGATTAAATATCATGGAATATTGTTTGCCTCTTATGTCTTTAATAGATCGGTGCTTCTATATATGCAAGTAATATTGGAGCTCCCATGTTCATTGGACTAGCGGGTACTGCAGCAGGGTCGGGAATAGCAGTCACTATCTATGAGTGGATCGTAAGAATTCTTCTGTGCTAATATTTTAAATCGACACTCAGTTTCTGTACATTTACATCTACTCTCCATTTTTTGCTATCATTTTTTAATTCTCAAATAATTTTTCTTAACCAAACGTTTGCATTCACCAAATGATTACTTATTGCCCCAGAAAACCGCACGTGCTACATGTATCTCTAGATGTTAGAACCATTTTGTCGTGCGTGTTACCGTGACTAAGTTAATCACTCTGGGAAATAATATTCTGTGTAAGTAATTTTTCTTTCTAGTAATTTTCATAATTATCGAAGAGATTAATCTACAAGAATTTTGCGGATCCTGTTGGAAATTTAAATCGTAAGGGATTTATTTTCCTTGTAGGATTCCAAAATTTCTCGCAGGAAAGACTCTAGATGAGGGCCACTTATAGATATGGTTCTGAAATATGTCGATGATGGCCTATCAGATGGCGCATTTAGTCTTCTTAAGATGACATCGGTTGAAGGAGACAACATGACAATTTGAGTTTGGCATATCTATCCTAGAATGACGTAAATATTTCATAAATGTTTATTTTCAGGCAGTGTTTTTCCTTATTCTATTGGGCTGGGTGTTTCTTCCTGTGTATATTGCATGTGGGGTAAGTGTAATGCACGGTACTAGTGTCAACATGTACAGTTTATGTAATTTCAATCTTTCATGTTGTATTTTTTGTTCAGTAATATTTTTTTTTTGATCGGTAATAAATATAATAAAAATTGTACCTAAAGTTTAAGACTTTATTCACTTTTTACATACTGAGAAATATATTCCAACGAACTAAGAATACTGCTTCAGATTCAATGTTGCAGAGTAAAATCATGAAGCTAAAGTTATTGTAATGACATTCTTGGGGGAACTGACTTTAGTTGCAAACTTGATGGAAGCGCTACAAGCGCGCAAAATATTTACCAAAATTAATTAACAATTCACTATACTTGAACCTTTGCCACTTCTATCATACTATGATGTATCAATAATCTTATTGTCATGTAATTATGAAATCACATATAATAAAAATTATGTGTTATATCGAACTAGTCAATTTTGCAGTTAAAACAAAAATATCATCCCGGCTTATGACAGAAAAAATGTCATGAATTCATAGTTTAAGCTCTCATCTTCATTGAATTTCTCGGAATATACCTTGCACCATTTTTGTGTTTCTACACATAATGTCAGTATATACGTTGGATTTTGATATTTCATTGGGTGACACCGTTATATTACGTAACGTTTTTGAAACCATCAAGTTATCTTGCTGTTCTGGAATAGATGAAACACGTGATGCTTTAAAGCGCAATTTTCTAAAATATTATTCTTTTTATGAAGGCTTACACAATACCAGAGTGGGTAAAGAAGCGTTTTGGAGGACGTCGATTGCGCATGTATGTTTCGTTCCTTGCCCTGATTGGCTACATTCTTTTTAACATATGCAGTAAGTTAAAGAAAATTATCGCTCAAACTAACCAATAGTAGCAGGTATATAAAATCATTCATAATTTTATACATTGTGGCTTGAAAAGGATATTGCAGTTTATGAAACAACCTTTCAAATTTTTTTATCTAGAGTAATATAAAGGAATGAATTTATCTACACAGCGGACGAGTTTTTGTTAGCAGAATTTTACTTTCTCATTTGTCTTTTCGCAGGCTGAAATATATGCAGGAGCCATATTTCTTCAACAGATGTTAGAGTGGAATATCTATCTATGCGTTAGCATTATTCTGGGACTTACTGCTGTATATACCACTGTGGGTAAGCCATAATTTCCTGTCCTAGTTTTGGTGAACTACATATTTGGTGAATTACTTATATTTATAATAGACATTAGCCTTGCAAACGAGAATTATATTATCTTTCTGAATATGATTTGGCGAAGTAAACAATGTGTTAAACGTAATCATAGTCCTATAAACATATATACAAAGTCGAGTGTAGGGCAACACGGACCTTCGACAAAAGTGAAGGCAGGATCAGGTGCCATGGAGGAGTAAGCATCCTTTGCTGACCGGTCACACATCAGATCTGTTTCGAAGGAGAGTTTTCCGTAGCTGAAAAAAAATCGCACCATAACGCCCAATGTTTGCGAATAAAGGCGGAACTTTCGAGTAAATGCACAACTTTCGATTTTTCATTTTGATGCGAAGTTTTTGCAAATAAATGTATCACTTTCGCGTTATAACAAGGTTTTGATGCTATAACGCA